>QVRM01006758.1:0-107500 GCA_003439945.1 Dermanyssus gallinae
TTAAAGGCGTTCTTGAAATCGAGTTTGGCGACTACGAAATTGTTGGGTGCGCTGGCGACGAAAGCTCTTGTAGTGTGGACTGCGGCTTCGATGCCGTTGGGCGTATTGAAGCCAAGCTGGTGATCTCCAAGCGTCTCGCGCACCAAATCTGCTCCTAGTCTCACTGTGATCTTTGCCGCAATTCTGCGGAAAACTGAGGAGATGACGATTGGGCGAAGCGACCCACTCGGCTTTTTTATTGCGATGAGGCGTCCCCCAAAAAGAATAGGGCGGATGGCCTCAGGAACTGTGCCACTTCTAATGATGTCCACCACTTTTCCTAGGTCACGCAGTAAACGGCTGGCAATATTTGCGTTAGTTGTGGCAAGAAGGTCTCTGAGATGGCGCGGCCGCAAGCCGTCCATACCTGCAGTGGACCCCGCCGGAAAGGTCCACACAGCCTCGCGGAGCAGTTATGCACTGGTGATCGGTGGATCGGCGCACGGTGGTCTTGGAGGCAGGTCGAGGTCGGCCGGTTCTCTAGGATGTTTCGAAGTCATTTCCGTGTACGCATCGGCTGCGCAGACCGGGCTCCCCACAGAAAGCAAAGCTCTCGCGACGCCTCCGATGTCACCTTCGCCTAGCAGCTTAGTTGCTCGCCTGGCGGCAGCTTCATCGTCGTTACGTTGCTTGTTCCAATGCGCCCTTGGGACCGATTCGGATGGGGGCTTACGGCCTGATCTGTGGTCCTCGATTCTGTCTCTGATGAATGTAGCCCAAGTGAGATTGTTCCGCTTTCGGGATGGGGTTCTAAGCACTGTATGCGCAAACAGCAGTAGGTTGGCTCAGCTGCGTGTGTCGTTGTTAAGGTGCACTAGAGAAAGTGTGTCGGCCAGCGCTGCGGCCACTGCAGGCCGGGCGCTTTTGGGGATTGTGTCTAGTCGTTTGTATGCCTTTGTGTACTCGACGAGTTTGTTGCGCAGGTGGGTGCCATCGACGTCGTCGACGGGGTAGCTGGCGGGGGTTAGTGAGCGATTGGTGTCCGAATGCGCTGCCGTCATATGCCGTTTGATTCCCCTGCTTGTAAAGCTCTTTTGGCAATGCGTGCAAATAACCCTGTTATTGAGGGGAGCGGGAGTTAGACTACCCGTACCCGGCCCGAGGCTGGATTAGTAGTCCGCCTGCGGGGGGTCGTCCAAGTGGCTCGGACCGGCCTTATTTCCGGAGGCGTCTTGGGGCATGGCGCTTAGGACCAACGGGTTTCTTCACTTCGAAAGCTGATAACAGCCTAATGACTGGACCCAGAAGATTGGCAAGGTTACGAAGTGCGCTGGCTGCCTTAGGGTCGAGCCCGCTTAGCATCTTTGCAGCACTGGCGAGTCCTGCGAGGGGGTCTGCCTTCCGATTAGAACGCGCCCTCGATGGCGGCAAGTCTATCCAGGTAGTGCCAGAGGCTCGGCGACGTCTCATCTGGCGGGGGCGTTGGCGTTTCGTAGGTTTTAATGCCTTGAGTGGGGCGAGCGTAATGGTCTTATCGGACCTTTCGTCGGAACTGGGGGCAACGATCTCACGGACCACTGAGGCATAGGAACGAGGAACGTTCTCCCCTGTCTCACACGGTGTCGGATTTGGCCGGACTACTGGTTTTTCTACGATAGTGGCAGCAGGGTAGTCGGACTGGACCTGGCGAAGAACACGTGCACCGGTAATAATCTTGCTCTTTTCCCAAGCTATTGCGTAAACCGGACACGAAGAGGACGCCGATCTGTGCGCACCTCCACAACTTGCGCATTTTGGAGCATTTTTGCAGTCCTTGACTAGATGTCGGTTACTGCCGCAGTTCACACATGCCACTTGGCCGCTACATGTAGATGCGTGATGACCTAAGCGCTGACATTTGAAGCATCTAGTGGGACGTGGTGGCTCGACTGTCACCGCGTGGGTCTGAAAACCGAGATACACGGTGGCCGGCGGGGCCCCTTTGAATTTGAGTAGCACCTTCCTTGTAGGAATAGTAGCTTGTTGTGGGCGGGGACCTGTTCGTCTGCAAATGCGCTTAACTTCTATAACGCCGGCGGGGCTAAGTTCCTGCAGGATCTCTTCTTCCTAAAAGTCTGGGCTTACATGGCTGATGGCACCCCGGATATTGTCAATATTCCTTGATGTCGCTTTGACTTGCAACCCAGTTAGTTCAGTGATGCCCATTAGTTTGCGTGCGTCCTCGAGCTTATCGACGGTAGCTGAGATTTGTCCATTCCGTGCCGAAATGTTAGCGTCTGCCACTTTTAGGTGTAGATCCTTGCACATTCCTAACATGTTGCCTCCGGGCAGTGTGCTGCCGTCCTCAGCTGCACTGAAGGTTACGCGGAAAACCTTATGTACACCTGATTCTACCATTTGCTTAAGCTTTGCTAAGGCTTCTTCATTTTTTCTAATATTGCGCTGCCTGCTTTTATTTACAACCTCCTTGAAACCTTCTTCTTCTTCCTGTTCCTGAGGTGCCGCCTCGGTGTTGATAACCTGCATTGAGTCTTGGGCATCGCTACTCGGTCTCGCACGTTTCACACCGAGTTGTCGGCATTCCTTAATGTCCGCGGGCGCTGTTTTGCCATCACTTTCGCACGTGGGCGATGCGGCCACCTTTGACGTATCACAATCTGCCTCGGTGTTGCTCTCCACAGAGGTGGTGGTCGTCCTCAGTCGTGATATATCAAGCGAGTCTGGTAGCTTATCCTGTACGGATATCACGAGCTTCGGCATGTCTGTGCCGTAACAGGCGCCGGAATACTAAGCAAGCTAATGCTCCAGTAAATAAAATAAATAAAGTAAATAAAATAAAATAAAATAAATACATAAAATAAAATAAATAATACAAATAATATGAATAAAATAAAATAAATAAATAAAATAGAATAAATAAAAACGGAGCAAGCAAGCTTGGGTATTGAACCCGGTCCTGTTGAGTGGTGGTCGGTGGCGCTGCCACTAGGCCGCGACGCCTTCTGGCTTGGGTAGCTTCTAAGATTTTCTTGTCAATAGCCAAGGGGGGGACTTGGCTTGCCAGACCCGGCAATATTAGCACTCCTTGCGATAGTCGCTGTCACCCGTCAGGTTTTCGGTAGGGTCTGCTAGCTCTTTGACCAAGCCGGCCAGCTCGAATTCACCCCCATGCGAGATTAAATCACGGGCAGTTTGGTTGAGGTTCTTTTTCGGGAACTTCATCAAAATACATCACATCTCAGAGTGAATGATCGGTCCTGCCAATGTCACAATAGCAAGGGCCCTGAGGACGGCAGGCTACGTTCAGGCCAAGTACGTTGAAACCAACTGAAATAATCGGGAAGGACGGCAAGAGTCTCGATGGGATGACTTTCATCCATTTTGAATGAGACCGGACTCTCATATGACGCCACAGTAACAGAAAAGAACAAGATGAACAAGTACGCCGAACTGACAAGTGCCCATAACTTCAGCCCAGTGGCTTTCGAGGCCTTAGGACCACCGGTCTCCCTGACTGAGAGAATACTTGCTAAATTGGGCGAACGTTGGAAAATAACTGCCGGGTATAAAAGAGCCGCACAATTCTTACGCTAGAGATTTTCATTGACGTCCAGCGGGGCAATGCGATTTTAATTCTGGGATCGCTTGCCGAATGGTGCAGACCAGGGCTGTTCTAGGCTGAAAATTAACACGTTCACTTACACAAGATCGAAATATGAATTGATGAATAAACGTTGGTTTAAAAAAATCAAATGAAATCAAAGAACTCTCTGTACCAACATACTTTTTTGAGGTTTAGGGTTTATATTACAGTTACATACGACTGAGTAAAAGCATACCAGGTTTGTGAGCCCCTTAACATGCTTTCACTCAGACAGTGTGGGACTCAGACACCAAACAGCAAGTTTCACTAGCAAGCCTTAGAGCTTGGTAAGAGTCGAGCCGTAGGCTTGAGGCAAGACCCACTAAAACCTTACATATATGCACGATGCCTACGCATATGTATTCCCCTTAAGATGACCCTTCGGCCTGCGGGATTCTTGACACAGAAGAGTAACTACGCACAGGCGGCGGGGAAGCCTCGGAAGTTTTAAATGGTTATGTCCTGCTTGTCGAGCCGCCTCAGTACCGTATGTTCTGGAGAAACCACATCGTCGCAATACAGACATTGCGTTGAGTCAACCTTTCCTATTCGGTGCAGATACACCTGGAAATCTCCGTGACCCGTGAACACCTGAGTCAGGTGGTAAGTGAGACGACCCCCGGGGCGATTTAGCCATCGGCGGATGCTCGGAATGAGATTCGTCACAGGCGCTCCTAGCTCTCTGTCCGGGATACTGTCCCACTCCTTCTGCCACCTGTTATCTTGCGTTCTTCTTGAAATTCCTTAGTTGGGTCATTCCAAAGGGGCCGACGTTTGGCTGCCTTTAGGTCTCAAGACACTGTCTCTGCCAGCACAAGCGATGTCGCCTTACTGATGCTACGATACCCCCGAATGATACGAAGGGCGCCGATCCGCTGAAGTAGCAACATACAGCCTTTCTATAATTGCACCATACCTGACCCTAAGTGATTTATACAGTCTAGACAAGCTGAAGGCCTGCTATGCGACGCGGAACACCCCTATAAGTCAAAGTTAAATACGTATTGTGAAATCGTACTGTCACATTATGGCACATTATGAAACATGCATCAACTATCTGGCAATTTGATTGTAAAATAGATGCGGAATTGAATAAAATGCGTGTGGCATATCTTCTAAGATAATATAATAAGATAAAAAGTTCTTTATTTAAGTCATGGAAACTTTTAGATACGGAGTCGATAGAAAGTCGAACAAATGGTGACCTACGAAAACACTTGTTTGGGACACACAAATCCACTTGGCTGGTTGCGACTTTTTTACCTTAAGGCAATGTTGATGTTGCAATCTCCTAAAAGGGCACCGCCTCTCTTTATAAACTGCATACTCAGCCCAAGCAGTTAATGCTCTTGTTAGTTTAGTCTACAATAGCGTCCAGACTGCTGTGCTGCTTACGTTTCATTAACTCTCTTTTAAGTAAGATAGCTTGTGCAAGTCTCATTGAAGGTCATACCCATGAGCAATTTTAGCTGTTTAAATCCCAAATATGTAATCAATGTACACTAAGTATTGTGTGTCCTGTTTCATGGCGAGAGCTTTCGTAGGTGAACTCGTATTTTAGACGTTACATGATTTACATGCATCGGCGAAAATGACTTAGATCCCAACATTAGGAAAACACATTTAGACATTTTTTGCTGAAACCGAATTTCGATTTTGTACTTTCTATTGCTACTATCACTCAATCATCATATATGCTACTATCACTTAATCATCATATACGAACACACTACAAGATACGACGCCTTCTTGGTCAAATTATATTTATTATATTATTATTTTAATTATCAAATTATTATTATTATTATTATTATTATTATTATTATTATTATTATTATTATTATTATTATTATTATTATTATTATCATACTACTGTAATTGTGCTGCAAGAAGGCCTTTGCGGCTCTCCTTGGCGCCATCAGACATGACCATGCTGAACTAACACGGTCATGTGGGTAGACGTAACGACAGGCCGAACGACAGCGGCGCAGCCTAATCTAGTTAAGAAAGACTTTACGACCGACGTCTTCCGACGATCGCACAAACAATTACTATAACATGGGCCTTTCTTTTCTGACGAAATGAAAGCGAAGAGGACTCTGGACTGTGTTTTCCTGCAAGCTCTAGCACAATTTTCCCTCCTTGCAGCAGTAGTCATATTTGAACGAAAGAACTTTCACATGCTTAGGCGAACACCTGCTCATTTGATATCAGTGTACTAGAATTAAAACACTTTTTTAAAGGGGGTTGTTTTAATTCTAGACTATCCTCCGACCCCTACGGGCTTGGCACTTAACCTGAGGTAGAACCTAGACCACGCCGCCACCATCAGTGGACTAGTGCAGCTTACGCAATACGATTTCAGCTACTTTTCAAGTCGTCATGGGGTAAACTCGAGTGGTCACGTTTATGACCTGCAAACAAGCAATGTACTAACGTTTATTGTCGATGTGTATGTGTCAATGCACGTATATATGTGCCCACAAAAAATACACGTGCGATGACGCCTAGTCTCGAATTTTTCTCGTTCCGATTTATGTGATTCCGTGCAACGATGCAGCAGATACTTGTCTACGCACACGCTCAATCCAAGCCCATGACTTCTTTCCCGTCGTAAGTGGACGCTATGCCCGACGTCCAAATGAGTCATGGTTATATGGCCCTTAAAGACAGCAAGCAGCAAATCCTTACAACCGACCTCTTTTGGTATTTCGGTTTCGGCTTTTAACATAGTTGTGATATGGGCTGGCCTCTACTGCTGCTCTGTTCGTCCCGTTAACACTACACATTGTCGCCAAACATATTGAATGCAAGCAAAATTTATTCGGGATATGATTTATTTGATTTACTGTTCGCTTGGCATGTATACCTAAATACACATGCCACCCTTTTATATATGATCGCCACTCGCCTGCCAGGACGCCTTAAGTAGTCTTCAGGCCTTTTAGAGTGCTGCCAATATGATTAGATATGCGTTGGAGTTAATTTCTCTGTGTGTGTAGCCATCGTAGCGCCCTCTAAAAAGGTTTCACTGCTAATAAACGAGTATGCCGACAATCGAACGTGTCATACGTAGGTCAAGTGCCGACAATAGTGTCCAGAGGCAGTCGTGAAAATAGGAGAAGATTACAGCAACACTTGCGGCTAAAACAGCTTCAGTTTGATTATATGGCCTTGTGACGGGCACTTGATGCTTATTTAAATTACGAACAGTATGCATGAATATAACTTTTACGACGACACGTATTGCGAACACAGTCTTCTCACCGCTGATTCCATTGTCCTCGTTGTACTAGTTGTTGTTCTCGTTGTTGTTGCTGTTGCTGTTCTACAGGTCTAACACTGTTTGTCATGCTTGTCCTTAACCATAGCCATACTATGCGCTCAGAGGAGAGACTTGCCGTTTGTTGTGACATTTAGCGGTCGAACGAACATGCTTTTAACGGGCCATTTAGGCCATTAGGCATATTTGCTTTTAGTCACTCCGACACTACCAATTACCTCCTAAAACCCTAAGAAACAAGATGCAACCTCGGCTCAAGGCTCAAGAGAACGTTGTCGAGGACGCTGCCTAGTCTTTGTGGGGGGGTGCTAGCTGCAGAGCAAAGGACAAACTATGCCGCTGCCATTTGCTCTAGTTAGAGAGCCTCATCCAGCAGAATGCAGCTGGAGCAGCATCATACGTTGCTCATTTTGGTCGTGTATGTATGGCGGGAATTAGCGACGCCTAATTGCAGCTCTACGAAAGGCACTAAAGTTCTGTTACTGGACAAAAGGCAACCAACGAACGAATCATTACGCGCATACGGAGCAGAGCGGCGGCGACGACGACGACGACGGCGAACACGTGGGGGCGCCCAGAGGACGGGCCCTAATTGGCCCGTCCGCTGGCCTCCCAACAGGGCACCCGAGTTGCTACGCGACTTGCTTCTTGGGTCAGGCCGACTCAGCTGCCAGGCCAGTGTGTTGTTATGGCGTTGTTGAGCGGCGCCCCGTTCCCTATTGGCTGACGGCCAGCCAGGCAACAAGGACGACAAGATAACGTTGGTGGTGATGAATGATAACGATGAGGACGTTCTGTATAGCATGTTGCAATCGTGATATCGAGGTCATCGACGGGTAAACCCTCGCACGGGTCCATTCGCTTAGGCGACTCAGCCACGGCGACGCTTGGCTATGTGTGTGTGTGTGTGTGCATATAAACGATACAGCAGACGTCAGCTGTGTATGTAATGTAAGCTACTCGCCAAGGGCCACATTGGGTGAAATAAGCGAGCAGCTAAGTTGTGTTCTGAAGGTACAGTATTGCTATAGTATGGCTATAGTTAACAAATTTTACCAACTGGATAGCGGGGTAGGAGGTGAGAAGGAATCGCACGTGACAAATAACTGGAGTGGATGTGGAAAGGTTTACGGATGTAATCGCCGGTTATGTTTGGTTCTGCTTGGAGACCTGTCTGAACGGGTATTCAAAGACTAGTCGAGAGAATGGCTGAGAGTTTTAATGCACTCAAATGTTATTATTAATAATTGCGCAGCTGTGTAGCTTTATGGATGAACCGGGGTTAGTCATTAACTGGTAGAAATGTGGGGTGGTTAAACTCCAAAGAAGCGGACGATTGGGAAATAATGATATGCAAGAATTACAGAGAGAAAGGATTTCATTTGTAAATAGAGTGAGAAACGTAGTCTAAGCAAGCAGCGGCGATAAGGAGCATGCATATGTTACCTTTGAATGCGGCACTGGAATTGCTGAGGCTTAAGGTGAAACCAATCGCTGCATACAGGATAGAACTCATATGGACAAAACTGGATGTTGGAGAGCTGAGACTACTAGAGTTAGGTTCTTTTTCGTCAAAGGGGCAATCTTGGGCTGTCAAACGCTTACAGAAAACAATTTATAAAGGTTTTGAAGAGAAATCCCTTTTTAACAGAGGAACTCCAGGGGCGGTGAGAATCAGGTGGGGGGAGGAAGAAGCCGTTGTAAATATGTTGTTACTCAATAAGGGCAATGTGCAATAATGTTAAAAATGCATTAATAAATAACCAAATAATCCGTATCCCGTGTGGTGAAGGTCGTATGGTTAATTGCTTCAGCAGCAGACCGCCAGTTCTCCACGGCCCGCACGCGGAGTCCATTATTAGCGGAGACAACTCTAGTATTCATATTGTCAAATAGAGCGGAAGCAGGTTGGTTTCGACGCAGTATCGTTGCATACGTGACTTTCGGAGTTTACGTATTGCGTGTGCGAACTTAGTAGACGCATTTTGTATATGTGTGTATACACACTGAGTATACACCATCAGTGACTGGCAGAACAATTCCTAAATTCCTGAACATCGTAACGTAACTCACCTCGACAACATAATGTTTCTTTGACGCTGGCTGCTAAACAGCACCTCACCAGGCCTACACCAGTACAACACGGATAAAGATGAACAAAATAAAAACTTACTTGTCTGATTGGCCAACACGCGAGCGCCGACGACCCGAACAAAACAGAAGTAGCGCAGCAAAGTTTCGAATATTTGCCCATTTTTATCTGTGTGTTCACGTCGACTCCGTCAGCTGTTACCTCATAGAAGAGAGCTTCTATGCAAGACGAGTTGGCACTCTATTACTGATTCTAATCCCGTTACGGTAAAGTATACAGGGGTTCTTTCAATGCTGAAACGCATTGCTCGTACATGCGGTCGACAGATTCAACGACTACAGCCTAACCAAAGGAAGTGTATATATAGCGTAATATGATTAGAGCGCAATATATGAACACTTCACTCGAGTATCTGTTTTCATGTCGTGAGGTGGCATCCTCTTCAGCTCTAGCTCTTTCTACCCGATTCACACTAATCGAATTACAGACGGTCTCGCCCAGCCACAACTGACCGCTGGCGCGCTGTAAGGAGAAAGAGAGCTGAAATCGGCAAAACTCAAAGCATGTCGTTCTCATTACGTGCAGTAGCCGCTACTATAAAACTATGTGTACGAAACGTATTACGACGAAATCCACAATTGTTTGCAGCAACCGCACCTGGTACATCCGCTTAGGCCACGCAATGAGATCTCCCAATTCTCTTTATTTTGCTCTTTCTGTCTTGCCCTCCTCGGGGCCGCAGCGTGGACGTGGACAACGTATAAACAATGCGACTGGGTTTGGCCATCGATCCCCCCCCCCCCCCCCCACAACCGGGGATGTTCTAGGAACTATACACTTGTACGCGTGTACAGGAAATGCAAAACGTTTCATATTCGGCTACCTTTCCCAACCTGTCCAGCAGTCCATTTAATGCACAGACGTCGGCTGGAGTGGCAATGTCGAAACACGCATGACCCGTGGCTCATCGAGGCATGCGGCAAACTCTGAAAATCATTGGATTACCAAAGCGAACAGAATCCCCTCGAGCAAATCGAAGACAAGAAATTGAGACGAACACCACAATGCCTCGCTCTTGGGCGCTACACATAGCAAGGTTTTCAAGGATCCAAGCGTTCGACAGAAGCAAATTGACTTCACCACGAGACTTCACTGCCCTTCATATCTGAAGGACTCAAGTGCACGTACTCTTGCCCCAGTTGTTCTCTGATACGTCAGCAGCCTCGGATGAACGGTAAGATACAAAGAGAAACCGCACAAAGAACCCCTGTATACTTTCATATATATATATATATATATATATATATATATATATATTTGCCGTTTTGCGTAGTTTTTTATTCGTCATTTTATAGTACAATCTTGTATACGTGAACGTGTGAAATTTCAGCCTAGAACAGCCCTGGTCTGCACCATTCGGCAAGTCATGCCTAAATTTAGATCGCGTTGCCCCGCTGAACGTCAATTGAAAACTGAATTGTTGAAAACAAATAAATATATATATATATATATATATATATATATATATATATATATATATATAGAGAGAGAGAGAGAGAGAAAGAGAGAAATACAAATATATATATATATATATATATACGAGATCTTTATAGAAAATTAATTACCTGACGCCTGAGCACTACTGTTTTACGAGCCGAAGGATTCCCTGTTCCCAGCATTCCTGCGGCTATGATAAGACCTAGTCAGAGCACTATGCCCTTCAGTTCGCTTTCCGAATTGAAGCGGCTTCCTTTGAGATGTCTATTTAGCGGACAAACTGAGAGAAGTCGCAGGGCGACGTGTCCTGGCGGTATATATATATATATATTTAACAGCTTTAAATAAACTCCACATATCTAATTAAATTGTATATTGAGCCGACGGCCTTTAAAGCAGGCCGTAGCTTTCAATGTACCCTTTCCGTTGTATATACGCATATATATGGCCATATTACGAATATGGAGAAAATAGCAATTTGTTGAATACCTTTTAAATTTACATTCCTCAAAGCACACCTGTGTGTCTCTTCTGTCTCTTTCAGCACGAGAATGTTTTTTTTAATAGCGTGCAATCGTCTTAATCACGTCCTGTCCATTGACTGGAAATGGCCCATTTAAAAAACGATCTTCGTTCGATTTCGGGCAAATTAAATAATAATCAGCCCAAGCAGTCACATTTCATTTCGCCAAAATCTTCTTCTTCACGTTAATAGTAAGCCGTTCGTCGGTGCTGACTCAAACGTGATGTCGAAGGGGGAAGCGGCTTGTCACGAGAGAATCATCCAGGCCGGTATTTTCAAAGTCTGACTCTATTACATATGTGCAATAGCATTTATTTGTATGGATATAGTTCCAACGAGTACCGTTGCTACTAAATAGCACTATATGTACAGAGTGTTAAGAAAATGTTTCTGAAATTCTCTAATAAGAATTGTAGAGCTCGTTAAAGAAAATAGTTTTTTTCCTATGGAACATGGTCTCTAAGAAGTCTTGTTTCGGAGTGAGAGTTAAATTACCACAATTTGTGGCACTGGTGTTTTTGCCCGACATAGGAGCATAAAATTTGCTGCTGCGAGACAACTAGTTCTCCAATACACAAAATAAGCACATCGTCGTGTTCGTGATAAATTTCGTGAAAGAAGAACAAAATCTGCTCCAAAGATTATATAACGCCGCCCAGAAAATGCGACACAGTCGTTTAGAAGAGAATTCGCAAAAATTGAGCTCTTTTTTAGCTTTCACATCCAATACCTTTAAATCGTAACCCTACGACCATCCACAACGCTTAAAGCCAACACATTCATGCAAATGCGCATTCATGGTTCATGGTGATCATTTTAGTACCAAACCGATGGCCATGCTAGACGTGGAGTAATTAAGACTTTCGGAGGGTGTGTCGAGAGCGCATGCATACATGACCTACAGTGATCTATCTGATGGAGTAGGTCATTTATGCACGCACCAATCCTAATAACTCCGCAATTACTCTCATACGGCTCGCATTGCCATGTATGTGGCACCAAAAGTATCGTCATGAACTGTCATGAACGAGACCGTCTGATTAGTTTGAGCGCTATAAAATGTCGTAGAGTTATGATTTGAACATTAAGCGTGAACACAAATAAAATAACTTTATTTTATCTTCTAGGAGGCGTTATATTAGAAGAAACAGAATTCTTCACAAATACTATCACGAATACGACGATGTGCTTAGTTTCTCTATAGGGGGATTGTCGCAATTGCACATTTTGTGCTTTTATGCTGGGCAACAGCATTAGTGTCACGGATATTAGTAATACCATCCTCACTTCGAAACAAGACTTCTTAGAAACCATGTTCCATTAGAAAAACAAATTTGCTTTAACGAGCTCTACAATTCCCTATATCGCTATTCAAATCTTTCTGGGACAAAGTCATTTATGCCTGCGCTCAAGCTTGACATGCCGTCCGAAAAATCTTAATTACTCCGCACTTGCGATTCGCATTGCCATAGATTTGATACCAAAATCATCGTCATTCCCAATACCTCAAAATCGAAGGGTTACGATTTTGACGTATTAGGCGGAAAAATAATTTCATTTTTGCGAATTCTCTTCGACACGACTATGTCGCATTTTCTGCTTAGCGTTATATGTTCTTCGGAAGAAGCAGACTTTTCGTCAATGTGCTTAGCTTTTGTATAGGAGAACTAGTTGTCTCGTGACGGCACATTTTGTGCTCCTATGTCGGGCAAAAAACACCAGTGTCACAAATTGTAGTAATTTAACTCTCACTCCGAAACAAGAATTCTTAGAGACTATGTTCCATTAGAAAAAATATTTGCTTTAACGAGCTCTACAATTCTTATAATCGATTATCATATATCGTCCTCTAAGAATTCTTGTTTCGGAGTGAGAGTTAAATAATTACATATATGTATATATATATATATAGATTATATATATATATATATATATATATATATATATATATTATATAACCCCTCTTTTCGTTCGCTCGAGACCTTCTGAATTCTTTCACTTAAATCTTTGAGAAATACTTCAGTTCCCTTGCTGATTGGTCCTCGTCTCTCCATGGCAATAGGCACAAAAATATATCTTGTTTCCAGTCCAGCGTATTTAACCCGTTTCCTGGCGTCCGCGTGCTCTGCTATTCACCCCGGCTCAACTAAGCTGCGATGTAGGAAGCCGCGGTTGTGCACGAAACCGTCGCATCCCAAACTAGGGACTTTTCATGTGACCATAATGCAATGGTCACCCCATCAGGTTATTCTTCGCCAGCGAACCCTAAACCTCTTGGTTCAAGTGTAGATGATATACCGGCTTTCCACTGGATTCTACTATTTCTCCACACAGTTTGCATTGAAACGGCTCACAGACAGGCCATGACAAAGCAACCCCGAAGAGGTATTTAAACTTATCTCTACTATTCGCATTTTTAAGACTGGCCGGTTGGATGCTATTCATCTGCTAGGCAAATTGTATTAAATATAAAGGCTGGAGACAAGGCGATGGCTTACATACAGTAGCTTCTGACCAGCGAAAACGTATGAAAGGTAGGTTCAGTTACGCTTAAAGCTACTCCCAGACAAACATTTTTGAGGAACGCTGCATCAGGCCGAACCTAAGAGGCCGTGTGTTTGACAAACCGTAAGCATAACTATTTTTCGGTTCCTTAAATGTCTCGGTTTCACATTTATCAAGGCGCTTGGAGAACTGGAAACTTTGAACTCCCCACTGAAAGTCCTCTCTGCCCCTCTTATTGTCTGCTTGAATACGTTATTTATACTATTCGCCTCCCAAAGGACGTTTCTCTGGGGCATGTCTTGTTTCCTGCACAAAACTGTTAATTTCGAAAAAAAACTCATGCTCTTGTCTCGAATGTCTTTGCCACAGTCCTATGCTGTTCGGGACAATAACCCTGACCGAATTATGTCAGCACATTCAGCCAACTGATTGTCGAGTATATATATTTTTTTATCTTATAATTTTATGCATAACCACGATTTAAATCAACATTAATGATAATTAAGAAACGTCTACAATTTCATTCTTCCCTTATGCTTTTAGAGATATTAAACAATGATTGTTTTTAGAACATGTTATTACGTTTAGTTTTTTCGTCGCACGACTCGCTCTCTCACACCGTATATTTTGTGAAATGCTGCCCTCGTTTATGACACTATGTAGATGATTTATATATATATATATATATATATATATATATATATATATAATGTGCAATGAGCTAAGACGCGTCGTCCAAAAAAAGCTAAACATATTGGCGTGTTCTGAAAACAACCATCGTTCAATTGCTTTAGAAAGTTCACACAAGGCAAATACACATTTAAATGACTATTCTAAAATCAAATTGATGGTGGCCTAATTTGTGGTTGCGAGCTAAGCTACTACGATTTTTCCGGGCGATAAGTCGGAACACAGTGCATTCATACAGCTAAGAGTTTGACTTGCTTTATCTTGAGCAAGTTAGAGCGAATGAATCTTGTTATTCTCAGAATTGCATAACTGTCGATTATATGGCAAACACTGGTCGAAGAAACGACCGCAAGCCATTATACATATTCTGCAGCGGCTGCAAAAACGTTGTTGCACGCCTTCAAATGTGCTGGGCATGTGCAGAACATTGTAAACACTTCGTAGCCGCGGCGTATATTCTGGGATTTCACACGAACCAACGGCGGGGGGAGGGTATCGTAGATGGCACTCTTTAGGTGGATTCAAAGAAAAACGTCACGACTTGACAGGTCGAGCGATCGCGGTCGCTACCCAACAGGCCCGCATCGGCCAGTCCATCTATCGCCGAAAGTAGTGTATAGATGAGTGCCCGTATCACAACGAAACGTTATAAGCTGGTTGTTAAGCATTGTGCTGAAAAGTTTTCTTTCTGCTGCTTTGCCTGCTGGAACATCTAGCCTGGAACAACCCGCAGACTTGCCGGTAAAGTCCTGTGCAGAATTCTATTACGGTACGTTTATTCATCTAACCTTTCGGGAAGTTTAACAGGTCCATCAGGTCGCCAGATCAAACCGTTTACGGAGAAGCGATCCTGGCGTGCACGCAGGAGGATCATATGCGCGGACTCGTTAGCCCACTAATGAGATCGTCCTATGTAAACGAGGCGCTCCTTGGCTATCGAGCACAAGTGCTGGGAACACGGCCCGAACACGGATTTTTCTGCAGGCAGCGATAATCAGTCGACACGTGGCTGGTAACGATATGGTAGGCCGCTTGAAATCTTCAACTCGCTGAAACCACTACGGATGTAGTCTTCGTCGATTACTAGTATATGTAATATGTACGCTGGAATTAGATTGGGTCATGTACTCCCTCTCCTGCGTTTAGTCTCACACTACCCACTACTACTAAACATCGGCGGGTATGCGTAATTGCATTTTTCACCCCCCTCAAAAAAATAAACAAATACAAAAGTATATGTAATATGCACGATGTGCACGTCAGCTGCTTTCGCGGCAGTCGTGAATCAGCCCATTACGTGGCACATAGAGATATTCCCTGCACTTTTTAGTGGAATGCTAATTCAATAAACACGTAGGTCGGATTTTTCGGACACTTGGCGCCAAAAGAAGCCGAGTTGTTTCCGTTTGTTGTGTGATTTCGCTTTGTTGTGTGAGATTAATTTTCTCGCCCGGCGTAGTGGCGCAACTACTGGAAAACATGTACAATTGCGTATAATGGCTAACCGTCGTTCCTTCGAGCAGTGTCTGCAGTATAGGAAAGACGGTTTCATGTGAGTCTATAATACTTATGCATATACGCGCTACCTTGATAGCAAATTTAACTTCATTGATTGACAGTTGTCGCCATGTATTTAGTTCTCCTCGCTATACATAGATACCTGAGTACTCTCGACAGGCCTCACCGACTGGGCGCCAAACTTCGCTGCCATTGCTTGTCTTTGCGCTGAGCCGCTGTTCTGTCGGTCGGTTGTTTTACTCCTGGAGTTGACACAGTTCCGTGCACATACGACATAGAAAGTTCGAAATCCATATTTGTCGGCGTCGTTGGAATTCTATTAGATTGTCTCGAGTTGATAAACGAATAAAGTTCGAATGTAACTCGTCGGTCAAAGGCAAACACAACAGCAGCAGGAAAATGAGTGTGACCTAACACAGGTCACACTCATTTTCCTGCTGCTGACGAGTGGGATAGCTGTGACCGACAACCATTGACGAGGATAGGTAGTGGTGGTAGTGGTGACGGCGCCCATTGACCGCGTTGTCCTGTTACGGGACGGTACGCTTTGCCTAATAACAGCAGCGCAGTCTACCAACGCGAAACTGTAATCAGTTAGTTTTTATTTAATTAATTGAGGTACATATATATATATATATATATAATGCTTCACGACGTTGCTGCTCGTCGACCTAGTTGCTCCTTTCGCGCGCCGTAGCCGCTCTATCGCTCATGCCCGTGAGGAAGTCCTGCCCGCCCCCTGGCGCGAACGTCCGGGTCCATCCAGTCTCTCATAGTTCCAAGCACTGAAGTCGCGTTACCTCTTTGGATCTCCAGGGACAGTCGCTGGGAGAAGAAGGCGTGCGCCCTCTTGTCCATCGTCGCCTGCTGTAACGCGCCGCCAATCCGAGAGATCAATGTTACCGTGAGGGGCCCAGGGCCAGCCATCGTCTCGAACGCGAATGGCGAAAAGTGGTGCGCCCGACTTAGGTCCGCATACTTTCTTATCTTCGAAACTTGAACTTGAAAACCGCATCAGGTCCGCTTGGGCCAAACGACAATCTTGCTACCGCTGCCGAAAACCCAGCAAAAGCAATCGATCGCATTGTTCTATGGACGTTTTCTCCTGACTGCTGCAATTCTTTCAGTCGCTTGAGAGTTTTGGCTTGTCCGCGTATGTTATAGCCTAAAGTTAAAATCATGTTTTAAGAAGAGGTTGTTTTTAATTCGAGACCATCCTCCGTCCATCCCCACGGGGCTGGAACTCATACTGAAGTATATCTTTAATGCACCGACGGCTGGCAGTGTTGAGATGTATAGGGTTTTGCCCAACAGTCATTGTGGCAGCATGACCGCTGACTCTCATCGGTATGGTTTATCATCTAGTTTTAATGAGCATCGCTCAAGGAAAATTTGATCGACGAAAGAAATTGAACCGGCCGGCGACACCCCGGTAGATGACAGTCATGACTAGCGCACAAATCCCCTAGGCTACGCCGCCATCTCGGACTGTTGTAGCCTACATCATAGCTAGCAGGTGATCCTTAAAACAATATAGTCGCGATTGTCACCGTTTCCGTCATCCAGGCGTCGTGCGCACCCTGGCTACTGGCCATGGCATTCTGCACTAAAACTTCCATGTCGCAGTCCACGAGAGACAAAAGTCGGCGAACTCGAATGTTGAGAACAGCCCCTAAACGTTTTTCAACACACACACACACTGTGTGTTGGCTGTACGTATCTATGTAGTTGCGTAAAGTTGACACAATATAAGAAGTACAAGTCGCGAACGCGCACGCCAAAGAAGTTCCTGATTGGCCTCGACAGAAGCAACAACGGCTTCGCGAGAGAGCAACTTCCGATTAGTGGACTTGCTTTAGGCGATTGTCATCTGGAAAGTACTTAAGTACTACATAGAAGAAAAACGCCTTTAATTACCATATAAGAGGGTAGAAGAAGCTTAGCCTTAAAGCATGTGCACATACAGCACTGTCGTTACTCTATAGCTATATATGGATAATACTATTTAAAAACGCAAAACAACAACAACAACAAGTAAGAACGTCTGGTACAGCATTCTGCCAGTGAACGTTTATTGCGGTACTTCGAAGCCTATCTACGCTGTATCGGAAGACGTGACTCTTCAGACTGAATCCAGCACTTGGAGCGACGCGGACTCATGGAAACCATGTCCCATCATAGAACCTTAGAATTGCGTGGCGCATGAGACGCATTGGCCGAATTGGCCGGAAACAATCGACAATCCCTCAGGCGCTTGTTCAACAAATGCTCAGGGACAAAGCAGCACGAAAGTGAGGAGCAAATATGGCGGACGGTGTTTTGCGGGCCAAGGAGACAGCCGGTAAGAAACGCGAACAACGATATAGCGGGCGGGAGCGACGGAGCAAAGGCTCCAAAATAAAATCTGAGAGAAAAGACGAGCGACGAAAAAGACAGGAGAATCAGCATGGCTGTCTACAGAAATGACGCACTGCTCGCAAGACAATGTCAGAGCACTTCTCACGATACGATAGACTGCTGGAGAAGAACGCAAAGGAGTATTGACAAGCCATCAATATGCACTTAGCTTTGGTTTCTGACTTGCTAAACGGTCGTCTTAGGCAGGAAGGAACTCGTTAGACAGCAGAGCCACAATTCCTTATCCAGCGGAGCGCTGGGCAGCGAGATTGTGACTCTTAAGGGTGGAAGCGATTTTTAGTGCGTGGCCGATAGACTAACCACCCTCGCTAAGTGTTGAAGCCTGATGATTCCGTTTTGCCTCGTTCGAATGTGCGCACCGGTTCTTAAAAGGGCTTTAATGGGCTTTTATAAGTGCAACGTAAGAACTACGCCTCCCCCACCCATCACTATACGTAGATGGACAGTCTCTGCAAAAAAACGTTTTTGCAATTTCGTTTGCTTTGGTAGAAGCTCTGTGAGTACACAGAAATTCGGCGCATCCGACATACGTCCGGACATTTATGGATTATTCGCTGTTCCGCTGTCGCGGCATATTCGGTACAAGTAGAACCACAACGGACAATGGAGGGTGTCAGTGTATCAATTACGGTTCTATACCATACAATGGGTTCGCCTTCTTATAAGGACTAGGGTTATACCGTCAGATTGACGTCCATCATTTTGCTTCAATTTCTGCGGCTGCCGTGAGATACGTGAGATCTTGGCAGAAATCGGAGTCCGTAAACCTATTGTTGACTGCCGAGGCGTCCTGGGTCCGGCGGGAGTTTCACACGCACAAGAGATGATACCGTTCTTTACGGACGTGCCACGATGCAATCCGTAGGTTGCAAACCTGATGAATGTGTTATCTTACTGGGCCGTTGAGATACACCATATATATATATATATATATATATATATATATATATATATATATATATATATAGAGAGAGAGAGAGAGAGAGAGAGAGATAGAGGGGAAGTCAACAAACGTCTCGAGAAACCCGTTCAAGCATCTAATATTGATAAGAAATGTAGTAGTAGTTGAAGTAACATAGAAATACGAATATTTTGTCTTTGTAGGTCAACCCGCCGTAGGGTAATAACGGAGCATCGCCGCCGGCGGCGGCGGCAGCAGAAGCAGTAGCTATGAATATTTGTTTGGTCAGCAGCATTTGATCGGCCCTTCCTCTATCTCGATCGAGTCCTTCCGATGCCGGCGGATGCGATACGCCACAAGCAGTACGAGACCGAAGTGCCAGCAAACAAACGAGCGCTTGCAGGCACGCATAGTTTATATCTACGGAATTCTGCACACACATACTACACATACAGGGAGCCACCCAAATGCTCGCTAATTTATCTCGCGTCGAAACGAGATGCGGGGAATGAAGGAGCGACAATTGAATTGAAAACAAGGAGGAATGAAAGCTTTGCCGGCCAAGAAAAAGCAAATGATGTCGTCGTGGAGACCAAGAGTGTTTGCTGTTTTGTTTTTCACTCGTTCACTCTCGGTCTCTGTCGCCGAGCAGGCTGTTAAACAGCAAGCCAGCGACGGTCGTCATGTCACCGAGTCGCTTCTCATTGGCGGCGCGTAATCTCGCAAAACAGGTGGCATTTGTGTTGTTCTACGAAATAGTATTGCCAGCCAGAAGTCAGAAGTGTCCGCACCGATGCGTTTGTCTTCGTTGTAGTCGTAGTAGTAGCAGTGGAAGTAGTCGTAGTAGAAGGGTAGTCATATACTTTTTTTCTAGTAGCAGTGGTGGCAGAAGAAGAAGCGATGGACGCACAGGTACTGCCAGTCGGTTTGTCTCTAATCGGCCGATTAAATTCGTCGCCTCGGGTGGAAGCCGATTATGCCGTCTTGTCCGGGAACGGACGGGCGGGCGGAAGGCCGGTGTCGACCGGATCGATCGATGGATATATAGGTGGGTTCATGCGTGCATATAAACATAGATAGATCGATAAACAAACGTACAGATATATATATATATATATATATATATATATATATACATATATATGTATATATATAGATATATATATATATATATATATATATATATATATATATATATACATATATATGTATATATATAATATATATATATATATAACCGCAACAACAACACCACCAACAATGTTGACGACGACCACGACGTCCATGATCCGCAACGACCGTGGAACTGATGACGAGATGGATTACGAAGCTGCTTGCGGAATGATGATGATGCTGGTGCTGTCGAACAAAATACCCCCCCCACCGCGTGGTATTTCTGCTTGTGAGAATGTGAGAACGCATGGTGATGATGAACGTCGCCCAACACCGGGGGGAAGGGGGACTGTAATCCATCTGTGCAACGCCTCTGTACGGTGATAATAAACGAGCCCAGCCGTTTGAGCGTTCCGTAAGGCGTACGCTACCTCAATCTGAGCCCTTATCATCTCTAAAGTCTTCATAACCATGAGAACCACCATAACCACCACTACCACCACCATCATTTACATCATCATCATCATCATCCTCATCCTCGTCATAGTCACCGAAAGCACTTTAAGCTGTGAGACACTGCTACAAACGCAGTACCTTTTTCAATACTCAACGAGAGCTATACGTCTCGGACCACCAAAAACTGGTGACTCGCCTGAGCAATGCCAAACCCTTGTTGACGAGGCGCACCTCAAGGACCATGACTATCCTGGTTGATGGTAAGAACATTCGTAAAATGTTTGATTTGCCTCCGAGACGAAAATAACCGCCGCACGAAGTCGATGTCGTCCCATAATGATGATGAATGAAGCCATATCATAATGACAAGATCGAGTGGCTAGATGAAGTCATCTCGAGAAGACAATGCAACTGAAGGCGGTCACCCACCCTGACGAGGGGTAACGATGACGACTGGCTTTCTGTGCGCTTGTGAATCCCACACTAGCGTAGCTTTCACACGTTAACAATGACGTCCGGTGTACATCATGCATGTTCCCAGTTAATCTGTCCAGAAAATTGCATCGTAACATCAATAATGTTAATCATCATCATCGAAGTCATGGCCATCATCATCATAATAATAACACCGGGGGACAGCGTGCGCGTGACTGAGGAGCCGTTATGCTAATCGGAGCAAATTGCTTTGTCGCCAAATCATTTGGTATAAAGTGTACGTGCCTAGACATTCATGCTCCTCTATGTAAACATATCTAATTGGTAACCTACTATCTTCTAAAATTTCACCAATTTGTAATGAAAAAATGCTAGTAAAATGTTCCTCACATTATCTGTAACACCCTTTTACCTGACCTTTATTTCTAGCGATGAGCGATCGTGCCTATGCTTGCGTGTTCTTTTGAAATCACAGTAGCAGAACGTATTTTTTTAAAGCTGGAATCAAATCACTGTTGAAAAAAGCAATCGAACAGAGTTTGATTGCTTATATGCCCATAGTGAACATCCTCGCTAAGTGGATCTCTCAACGTTTTAAGGACTGAACTGCGTCTTAGGTGCAGCACAACAAAGCTTTACGAGTAGACGATCTAAACGTACGCAGCTGATAAACATGAGAAATTACTGCACAATACTTATAAGGAAACGCAAGGTACGTTACGGTCATGTATCAGCTTTTAATAGGCTAACAATGAATTCCTAAAAATTCAGCAAGGCACAGCGGGTGGATCCTCAACATAATACGACTTGTTTGGGTGATTTATTTTCAGACAATCGTTCTTTTAGTGGAGATTGGCGGCACTATTAGCCTACTTCACTTTCTCATATTAACTCAAACAAACCTATCGTCAACCTACCTGTGTTTATTGTGGTGAACGTGAGCAATATATTCTATTTAATCAGTTATCAAAACTATGCAGATTTAAAATAATTTAAGTTTAGAAAAAAAAAACATTTTAAACTGTGTTATTGGATTAGAAGTCTCCTCGTTCCCGACGAACTTTAATGTGTTTCTGAAGCGCTACACTCACGCGCACTATATTTACTTACCCTTGTTGGCTCTCTAACTTTGCAGCAATTCTTGCTAATATGATTTTCCAACTTTTTGTTTATGTACCGCACAGGTGTATGGAGGATATGTTCCGGGATTGGTTAGCACAGTGCGATAGCAAAACTGCCGCTAGCCTTGTCTACATGTCTGCATGCATGTATATATTTATATATACGAGGACAGATCGAAGTTCTTTGGATCGGGCGGCATGCTCTTCGAATTTTGACGTCAGAAAGTTTTTTTTTTAAAACAACACTAGAACGGTTCGCTGCCATTAACTGGCATGAATAATTTGCACTATGATGTACGTGGTGCGGCAGCTAAAACTGTAACTTATAAAACAACCAATATTTCTCTTAATTCGGAGCGCGGCTTGGTAACCAGCCCTTTGCTTGCGGCTGACATTCACTGGAGTTTTCTCCCACTCGCTCTGAATGGCTACGGTAACACCCTTCAAACTAGTGCATTTTTGTAGCACACCGTGGACTTCAAAATAGCCTAGATATATACCTGAAATGTCAACTAGCACGTTTTGGCGAAGTCACCATTGAATTGCTTTAATCTGTGGGAAGACGCAGATTACTGTTAGAAAGTTGATATAGGCTGTTGCCATAATGAGCTCGTGCCCAAGGCTTTAAAGAATGTTCCAGCAATAATTGGCAGTAAAGGAAGGCATTCCGTTTTGTGCCGTGACGAACATGAGACAGAGGAAGTCTGTCTTCTCCCCGGAACTTCAACGCCTTGATCTTGGTCAGCTGGTTTATAGCTAGCCCCAATTTGGTAGCCGCCGAGTGAAGCCTAGGATTAAAACACATTTTTCAAAGCGGTTGCTTTTTAGCTCTCGACAATCCTCCGCCTCCTGCGAGCTTGGAGTCGCCGTGAGGCACATCTTCCATACACCGAGCCAGACATGTTGATTCCTAGCTAGCGCTTGCTGTACCAAGAAATTGTTAGAGCTGTAGACAACTAGATGATCCGCATACAATATTACGGGGTTTCGCGGGGTAAATACAAGATGAGTTCGCCCTGAGGCAGTTATTTCAGCCCAAACCATAACAGACTCCGTCTTCTGGATCTGACTGGCTATTTTTACTTGGTCAACATTTTGACCCTGATTATTTTTAGGCTAAATTTGGTAAGTTTGTCGGTGTTACCGCTTATTCGATAAAAGAGTGTCTTAGCACTGAAAATAATCTTGAGTAGCTCACCACGAATCAGCGCGTTATGGAGCACTTTTACTCTGAGGTAGCTTACGTTCATCTTCTTTAAACTAAGCTCCTGAACCCGTTGAAACCTGTACAGTTTTGTACGGTTTTTGTTACCCAGTTCACGTTGCAAAATTTGTCAGATGCTTCTGTCTAAAATTTAACGATGCGACGACAGATTTCTTCCACTCGTAAATGAGGTTGGTTTTGCAATAGACATCTCACGCGTTCTTCTGAATGCGCACTCTCTTATTAACGCCGAGGCAACGGCAAACTGGACATCACATCTTAAATGCACGCTTAATGGTCTTCTTATAAATTCTTCTATGATGTTGCGTACACTACAAACCGGAAACTGACACTAGTTACTACACTAAGCAATAGTATTACGCCCAGAGCACAGAGCTATTGCGAACGGGGGTGAATTTCTTCTTGGGCGCCCTTTGGCTTGCTTTGCGCGCTTTCCTGCACCTGCGGCGTCCTGCGATACTACACGCTGACCGTGTAGTGACTTCGCTGACCAATGTACCTTATTTGTTAAGCACTCTCGTTGTTCTGATGAGCTTTGCGGTGGTAGTCGTGACGACGGCGTTGTTGCAGTTGCTACTTGCAGATGTCTTCTTACGGCCGGCTTGCCAGGCCCTGTTGGGCCTGTGCTCCCCGCTGGCTTCAACCTCACTGGCTGGCTTCGCTCTCAACAACGAACGCTCAACTTGTTAATGAGGTGCTCCTCAACCTGAGAGGCCTGTAATGAACCCCCATTCCCCCCGCCCGTCCTCCGCGCGAACTCCCACTTACCGTCGGGGAGCGAACGCAATCACACCAAACGTCAAGGACCTGACCTTGATTGGTTGTCGGCATTGATCGGGATATCAGCAATCACCGATCAGCCGGTGGAGAGTATTTGTATATAGTGGAGTAGGGGAACAGTTACAGTGTACAGCTACACAGCGTGCGTATGATTACTCACGCTGTGTAGCTGTACGCACGACAGCTCACGTAACGCCGCTGTATGTTGTTCAAAGGGACCTTAGGACTAACAGGGGCCAATGATTGAGCCATCCATCTAGACCTATCTAAACACTAATGCGGTCCGTGTATGGGGTGTCTTTGTGTGTGTGCGTCGTTTGTCTATGGATGAGGTAAATTGCGATCGAGGTCGTAATGTAGCGGTATGCTGAACTGCGTCAATAAACAACATGCACGCGGGCAGGGTTTTGCACATTAGAAGTAGGCTCTCTGTGGGGGACACCTGTCATCTTCAAGCAGCACAACAGAGAGATCGTCGCGTAGTATTCGTGTGACACATCATATAAACCGAATTGGTTCGCCGCAAAGAGATTGATCGAAAATAGTAATATGGATAACTTTTAACTTGCATTGGCATATTAATGAGATATTTGATCATACCGTTATCTGTAGATCCATTTGTGGCAATGGCTGATCTCTTGTCGTGTTGACCCGGGTAGCTGTGGGCTTTGCAGCATTTCACAAACAGCTGCATCTGTGAGCAACAGTGTAACTAAGCCATCCATGGAAAAATATATCCTAATATTTATATAGAGGAGATTGTATTGTACAGATTGTATGTGTTTGCTGTGTTTTGTGTTAATTTTAAACATGTCTGATTACAGCCTACTCCGAGATTTGCCTCCTCTAAATTGGAAAGCATCAAAACCAGCTTACTTGTGCCCGCCCCTGCCCTTAAACCCAGAACGTTTTGAATGCTTGCTATAAAATCACCTTCCACGTAGCGAGCTGTCAGACGCATCGGCAATCTTTGCACTTTTTCGCTCGGTGGGACGGTTGCTAAAGTGTTTAAATTGTATATAATGAGCTGTATTGTAACTATGTGACATGTTGAAATGCAATGTTATTGCGAGAAAAAACAATACGTATGTATAAAATCATCTTGCTGAGACATTCGTCGGGACCTGTGTGGACCTGTCTTGCCATGTTGGTGATCGCTGTCCCGTGAATAAAAAAAAAAACAGTCACATCTATTAGCATATTTTGAGCAATCGTCTCCACGGATATAACTACTAGGACCCGCAAGCTATCGGGAAACGACGAAACATTTGGCGTTACCGCCTAGACCGCTATATTTATATAATAGGGCACCGCCTCATCGTTCCTCAGCCCTATATATACCGCCGTCAACCGTGACTGAAAAGGGCCCTTGAGATTCACCGCTCACCGCGACCAGGTGGCACTTAGTCCAGCGCACAAATCTGGTCAAGCACGCTGCATTAGCAAAAAAAAAACTCTTTATTGCGTGATGAGAGTGCTGGACATGTTGGGTTTCTGAAACGCCGAGAGGCGCGCATGTGTTATATATATATATATATATATATATATATATATTAGATGTTCTATTTAGACTTGTTTTATTCGATTAAATGGTTTATTTTAAAATGGTAAGAATCCGGCAATATTTGTAGTGGGCTGATGGTATGGCCTTATTCAATTACCGCCCCAGAGTGGGAGGGTGACATTGATAAGTCGGCGTCGACTGAGCTACTGTCATTCAAAGCCATTTGTGGAGGGCTTCTTATTGTCGTTCTCAATTTTAACGGCCTGTTTTTAACGCTCCCTGCCTGAAGCTTTTCTTCATTAAGTCGCAGTGGAAATTGCCTGGCATTGTAATCATTAGAGTAGTCCGTGCAAAACTCAGTGCCCTTGCCAATGTATTGCACTAGAACTTATATAGAGCTATAAATGCAAACTATAAACTAACTCATATATATATATATATATATATATATATATATATAAGAATTCGGTCTGGGTAAATGTGTTTATTTTACATCGCATAATTTCGAGGCAACCACCGCGTATGTATCACCTGTGCTCCAGCAGTATCTGCATTGACAACTAACCTGTTGTTCATAAGCTTTGCGCGTTGCGCAGAACGTGAGGAAAGCCATATAATGCAAAGTTCAAAGTTAGATGTCGATCTCTGAATTTGCTGGCCCGCCATTCAGTGCCCCTCGTTGCTGCTGTTCCCTAAATCCCTATGCCTATTTCACATATCTTTTCTTTCACATATCTATATCGTAAATATACGTCAGAGGCGCACATTCTCTTTAGATTTCGACGTTTTTGCAGATCTTTTTTTAGCAGCAGGCCACCTTCTAACACGTTAAGAACCCTATTACTGCACATAGTGGGTAGCGCGAGAACCGTCTTTAAAAAGAAAAATTTTACCCCATAAACTAAACGCAACTCGTGCACACCCATCTTGTACCAAATTAGTGGAATATCATATGTGGCGGCGAGTGCTTTTTGCATCCCGAAAAGAGCGACTGTTGCATGAACTGAAACCATGTGTGAGCATGTAATCTCCGCAGCTTCGATGGTGGGATTCCTGACCCTCCCCTGAATGTGTTTCGAAACCTGCAGTTGTTGACAAGCTTCCTTAGTATGTTAATTTGTTTACAACTTTTATTTTTACTTCCCTGAATTCTCACCCCGTTCCGTTCCTCTGAGCACGTCGCCCCTGGCCAGGCGGCCGCCCCTCCGCAATTTCATGGCTACTGTCGTCCCACGTTAATCTCCAAGGCCGTCCCATGCGAAAACGTAACTAGTCAATTTAATGATTTACCCTAAAAAAGCCCAAAGATGATCACGGCATCTTAATACAGTAAAATTCTTGCCCACTCTCGGATCCCTGCCCCCGCATATCCGCTCTAGCAGTCCACCCAGAAGACAGCAGTGGTCTCAGCCCATCGCCCTGCGCGACGCCTGGTCTGAGTCACCTCCCCCGCAATGTCGACCCGATTATCAATCAGCACCGTGCTTTTTTAAGCAACTTTGCTAGCTCTTTGTATGTCCTTCCCGTGCGTTTCTCTGTGGTGCTGTCCATCGCTTTCATCAACTCTCCGAGTGAGATCACTGATTATCCAGACTCTCGTTTCCTTTGTCGTCTGACCCTACGGGCCTTAATACTAACTAATAACTAATAAGTAAATCGAGGTTGTGTCTAACCAGGTTTTCTCAAAGTGCTCAACCAGCCTGTCCATCTCTACTGAACGTTGTCTCTCTGTCTCGGCCATGTTCGTGGGCGTTCGTGGGCGTTCGTCAGCCTTCCTTATGGTCGCCCAGTATCTTTGCTTGCCTTCCCTATACGATTTCTTAACTGGCCGTTTAACGAACGAAGTCAGCGGCCTCGCCAATAGAACGGTCTTTGCATATTCTCGTGCTTCGTCGAAAAAAACGAAACTACCTTTAATCAATCTTTGAAGATAAGCGGGCTGCGGCAGACCCAGCAAACTACAGGAGAATTGTTTTTGCTAAGGCTATAGCAGTAAACAAGATTTGAACGTCAATCGTTGCCACCTCTGCCAGAAACGCTATGGCGTTTCTGGCAGAGGTGGCTACGATTCTGGAGGCCCTACCACCAGAACAACATGGGTCTCTACCTAGTCGATCCTTGTCGGCAAAGACACTCTCGCAGGCTGTTGGGCACATTGAGACTCAATACCCGAACATGCAGCATTTTTTTTAAGTTTAAATCAGCTGTTCACAGCACACCACATGGCTTTCTGCGTTTTGTAAAACGCGAGAATTTTAACACTGTAACATTATGTGTGTGAAAAATATTCTTCCCATTTAGAAACGTTTTATCTTGCAATTATATGTTATATAAGAATTAAACGGTTTCCTCATAGTTCAACCAGACGTAGTACAAACCGTTAGCGTGGCTCAAAGCGAAACCGTTAGTAAAAAAGCTACGAGTAATCAAAACCCAGGATGTGTTTTATGCTCACTTCCTTAACGATATATACCTCGTTATCCTTGCAACATCAATAGAGCATTTGCAATACTGTTTGAAATACCTGACTGGTGTCACAAATTAAATCTAATAATAAATACTTCTACGACAAAAAAAATTAGAGTTAAAAAACATCTTTATTTTCACAAAATAAAATAAAGTACAACAAGTTCATACAAAACCCACAGAGAATATGGAAACATAAACCTTGTGACAATAACCCGCTTTCAGGATTGAGAGATGGGTAATGCGTCGGCAACGAAGTAAACGCGCACTCTGCCGATTACTTGATACTGATGTATATGTATATATATATATATATATGTATATATATATATATATATATATATATATATATATATATACAAGTTTAAGTTTAAACTTGGTTTACTCAACGGAACTGCATTTTACAAAGCTTAAGTTCTCAATAAATAAAAAGGTTACAAAATAAATCAAACACCGAGACAAAAGTCACACTCGACAACATTTCAAAGAATGCTTTGAATAAGCGCTTTACACAATGTGTAATCACAATACGTATCTTCACAATGATTTCTAAACAGCGTTTGTTACAACTAACGTGAGCAATACGTGAGGCAACACGCCTTTACATATACGCGCAAATGAAATGATGCACTAATACAGCATCTACGTAGTACACAACAACAGGTAAAAACACAGTAAATGAAATTCAAGCTGAGAAAGTGATTCCTTATACAAAGCACTAATAATCCCAATTTAGAATATAACTAGATCACCGGCCTGATTCAGACTGTGAAATTAAAAGCCATTTTCTTACTTTGCAAGCGAAGAGGTGCTTCAATGTGAGGCATTTAATATTTGCAGGAATGAGTGTCCAGGTTTCGGAGAGGCGACATGCAAGTGAGTGTTGACTAGAAAGATACGAAGATACTGCAAAAAGTAGATTATATCGAGTGAATAAATCATGGACCGAATCTTTTCGTCTCCTAGATAAAATGGCTCTAAGTGCATCATTCTGTATTACTCTGACTCTCCGGAGAATTCCGTCATGACCACCACCCCAGAACAGAATATCATTGCATAGCACTGGTAAGAACACGGCCATGTACACCAGAAGTGAGCCCTCTGTGGGAACCCTAATCAATTTCATTCTGCACAGCGCCGATATCACAACATAGCACTTGGGTGCAATATAATCTATGAGGGGATGCCACCTAATGTTTCTTCGAGAACGAGTTCCAGGCACCTGGCTGTCTACGAAAGCTCAATGTTCCGTAGCTCCAGTAGTTGGTTGTTAGGCAGTGCCTGTTGCCTCGGAATGAGCGAAAAACTATAAAATTAGTTTTATCGGCATTGACAACTAAATCGAAAGTATTAAAAATGCCAATTGTCTTGTCAACATTTAGGAGAGACTGCTGCAAATCTACATCAACATTTCGATTATTAACGCCGAAGAGTAGCGTCGTGTCATCAGTGAAAGCTATAGTAAAACCAAGATTTTGCCTCTGAATTCTTAATAAATTAAAATTCAGAAGGATAAGAAACATAAAAGGTGCAAAAACCGAGCCTTGAGGGGTACCGTTATCAACCTGCTGCTACGAGGGTTCTATTTGACCAGCTCGAACCACTTGCCTTCGTCTTGAGAAATAGGACCTAAACCAGGCAACAGCCTGCGCGGGGCAACCGAGCTGAGCGAGCATTTGGATCAGGAAGGAATGGTCAAGACAATTAAACGCAGCCGACACGTCACGGAAGACCGCAAGACAGAGCTTGTTTGCCTCTACCAAATCGGACAGCCGCTGCCATAAATGGGCCAGCGCAAGGTCAGTCGACCTACTCCTGCGAAAGCCGAGCTGATTAGGTGATAGGATATTGATCGACTCTAGGTGTCGATTTAGCTTGATCAACACCAATTTCTCAATGACCTTTGAGATATAGTGTACGACTAATATTGGCCTGTCATTTGCTGCACGGTTTCGTTCATCCTTCTTCTTGAATAAAGGAAAGACTGCCGTATCCTTCAACCGTACTGGGAAGTTTCCGGGCTCAAAGAAACGATTAATATTGTCAGAGACCTTGCAATCGAAGAAGCTGTTAGGTTCAACAACTTTGCAGGCACACCCATGGCACCTCGACTCCAGTTTGCCTTGAGACTGGAAAGGACACCAGGAACCTCGGAAACAGAGACGGAAAGGAGTGAAAATATATTCTTATTTCTTTTCCAGACCTCATCAAGTAGGATTCCCTGTTCTTATCGAGGCTAACGTGGGAAAGTGACGGTTTAGCTCATCTGCAAATTTCTTTAGGTTTTCCAAGTTTTTATCATCGCCAACTCTTAACGCGGACGGTAAGTCCACTGCGTCATGTCGCCTGCAACAGAGTTCGTTGATGAATTTTCAGAGTTTAGAGGAGTCGTCACGCAAGAATTCGAAACAATGTCGATAGAATGCTGTTCTCGCAGCATATATACAGGGTGTGGCTGAAAGGTTTTTAAAGCGTGCATGGAATTGTAGAGTTCGTTAAAGCAAATTGTTTTTCCAATAGAACATGGTCTCTGAGACGTCTTGTTTCGGAGTGAGAGTGAAATTACTACAATTTGTTACACTGGTGTTTTTGCCCGACATAGGAGCACAAAATGTGCTATTGCGAGACAATCAGAAACTAAGCACACCTTCGTGTTCGTGATAAAATTCTGCTCCATCTGAAGAATATGTAAGGCCGATCAGAAGACGCGACACGGTCGCTTAGAAGATAATTCGCCGAAAGTAAAGTTTTTTATTAACGTTCACGCCAAATACTTCAAAATCATAACCCTACAACGACTTACAGCGCTAAAAACGGACATATTCAACTTGCGAATTGCGCATTGGCTGAATATGTCCGCTTTGAGCGCTGTGAGTGGTTGCAGGGTTATGATTCTAAAGTATTTGGCGTGAACGCTAATGAAGAACTTCATTTTTGGCGAATTCTCTTCTAAGCGACCGTGTCGCGTCTTCTGACCGGCCTTGCATATTCTTCAGATGGAGCAGAATTTTATCACGAACACGAATATGTAGTTTCTGTCTAGGAGGACTGGTTGTCTCGCAACAGCACATTTTGTGCTCCTATGTCGGGCAAAAACACCAGTGTCTCAAATTGTAGTAATTTCACTCTAACTCCGAATCAAGATGTCTCAGAGACCATGTTCTATTGGAAAACATATTTGCTTTAACGAGCTCTACAATTCCATGCACGCTTTCAAAATCTTTCAGTCACACCCTGTATATATATATATATATATATATATATATATATATATATATATATATATATATTTATATATATAGGGAGATTGCTACAAAATTGACGATTGGGCTTGTGAATACTGCGGATAGCACGCGTATAGAGTTAGACGCCAGCTTTGTTACAACTACTGTTTAAAATTATCTAGACACTTGGTCGACTTGAAATCTACAGATGCGTGGTGAATAATTAATTATTGAAGTATTTTAAGAAAAATGTAAAATAGATGAAGAAGGTTATTGTGGACTCTTCGATACGTCTACGCCTTACACGTGTTGTGTATATATATATAGCACCCCGAAAAAGGAGGACATTTATTTCCAGATAGATTATTAACGCTCGATGTCAATAGAATTTAAAAGATATGCCTTCTACAGCACTGCACATGGTAAGAACGCATATGAAGGCTTCTACCCGGACGGAAGAGGATTACAGGCTAGCGTACGTGTACGGCCTGAATACTAAATACGGTCGTTACAAATACTGAATTTGTAATTTGTAAATTTAAATTTTACGTAGACACGAAACCAGAACTTTATTTAATGGTTAATCTAGTCGTTTAAGCAATTTAAATAAGAGTGTTAAAGACAGACAAAGAAGAATTTAGGTTGAAAATTTGCCAAAAAAGGTAAGTTTTCCACTCATTTTGCCGCTGCAAATCAACCTGACAGCGCCTAAAGTTTTTTCAAAGTAAAAAGTGCCCTAAGCTTATATTGGAAATAGAAGAATGGTAGCGTATCAGTTTTTAATTCAGGCTTTTGTGTTTTTATTTTATTTCGCTTGTTAGTAAATAAAGCCACAACTCCTAACGAGCCTAATACATCATACAAATAGATCGAGCACCCCTAATTAAAACAACCTCGCTTCACTTATTTAAAGCATATTTTTAATTTTTTTTGCTCTTTTAATATACTACGATATTATGCCGTATGCCAGATGTGCTATCAACGTACAGATGCTTTGTTCGCATGTATATGTGATTCATTTCACAATTAAATAAATACGATAAATTAGGCCAGTGGCTAGTTTCTGGCGGTTTTCCAGAGAGCTTTAAGTCCTTCACAGCCGCGCGCACAGACAACTTCGTTAGAAAAGCCGCCATATTGATGCACTAGCGGCCTCTCTATGCGCACACTACCTCTCACAGATATTTGCTTTATTGACAAGTACACCTATCTGCACATACCACTATTTTAGATCAGGAGGTTAGAACGACACACATAAGCGGACATGCCAATATATCGATGGTATACCAAACAGATTTTGTGCAACGTGACCGTTGACTCTCGGTAATATGGTTTATCATCTGTTCTAAAAAAGCATCGCTCAAAAAAATTCGATCAACATCAGAGATTGAACCGGCGACTCCCTGGTAGGCTACTCCGCCACGTATAAGAGCGCAGGTACAGAAAACCTTAGAAAAAGAACACACAAAATAAAAGTACAATCTACTCTATAGTAATCTCCAAAGGAAATTGCTTCAATGGGTATTTTGCCTATAAGGTCGCCCTCTTGTGTTACAGCATTTTTTAAAATATATCTATATAAGTAGCACCCGTGAGAAGCCTAACCACCCAACTAAATCATTAATTTAAATGTCCTACCTGCTAGCGACGGGAATAACTAGCGAACGGCATTATTACTTTCAGCTTCAAAATTAGAATTAAAATTGATATGTCGTGTTTTCGAGGCAGGTACAAACATTTTGCGGGGCGTAGCGCGGATGTTAAAGACACACAATAATGCACATTAGAACAGATCGGGTATCTCTGGGTTTTCTAACTACCGCTAACCTACCACTCTGCTTACTTCGATCGAAGTTCGAAGCGCGAAGAACGCGCGCTGTTTTCCGCGCGTTGGCATTCAAAATTTCTGCCGTTCATGGGAGAGCCTGCGGATAACCGTTCCTTCAGTTCCGTTCCGCTAGCCTTTGTTGCGTCACTACTCTGTGGCAGCATTAAGTGTAGACCGATGTTTCCAGCTTCAACCGTGCTTTCTCTCTCAAGGCGCGTTGGTGCCTTGCATCAGTATGTAGACTACACCGCATGCACATTGGTACATGGTTTCCGTAGCCGTTTTTGCTTATAACATGCATCCTGCACACCAGGCGATAACGTCTGGCCAGAGCATGCATATTATCGTAGTATTAGAGCTGGAAGAGTCTGATACCGGTCTTCAAGGTGTGATACGACCGTCGTCACAGGGTACTTACTACTGGGCGATTCAGTGTCTGACCGGACACGGCCAGTTCCAGAGTTGCATGTCATGGATTAAGCAGGCCATCAGCGATACTTGCGTACTGTGTGACTCTGGAGAGGCGGGCACCATGGAGAATTCTGCTCTGCAGTGTGATGCAAGGAAGCACGGGAAGCAGGATCAGCCGCTGTGAGAAGCCGGCGCATCAGGGTGGTCGCCCATATGATGACTTTGGCGGAGGCATGGACGGAGGCGACGAACTTGTTCGACGCCGTTTCGACATTCAAGACAGCCAAGGAAGCGGCCAGGCGTAAGGCGGCTTGGGCGGGTCTCTCGGGAGAGTGGTCGAGACGAGGAGCCGAGGGAGGGAGGGGAGCAGCCGGGCCCTCATGGTCTCGACGCACCCTCACAGGACGGTTTACAAAATGAAAGAATCCCCCTACCCAACCGCAGGTAAACATGCGGGATGATAGACAGGGATAGAACTGAGTAAATGAGAACTGCAGAGACGTATTGCCAAAGCAATACCGAGCCTGGGGGGTGGGGAGGAAGCCGGGTGGGTATGTGAGTCCCACACTAGTCACGCTGCTCTCTCAATAACGCATCTGCTCTACCAATAATGCATCTGTTCTGGATCGCAAATAATCAGATGCCCGACACGTACATGCTTCTGGGTAATGACTTTTTCTACGTATAGCAACCCAACAAGTTTCCCCTGCGCATAGAGTATGCAATAGGAGTTTGATATATGGTATACACTGAGAATATGAAAATGTATGTCAGGGTCAGTAATGATCAAGCGCGAGTGACTAAATGCTACCAATCTCGTTGGAATATATTTGACTTATGAGGCTTCTCACACATACTTGAACCTATGAGAAGATCATATGAACACTTAATTCGAGGTGCCATAATGAACGCTGCTACAAAATTATAGTAGTGTTAAAATGTATGTTTTTGATCTAGATAAATCTCTATTACAGAGCGTGCAAGAGAACTGCTACTAAAGGACGAGCTACCAGGCCATAAAGCCTCTCCTGCAGTGCTATTGCACTTCTAAACATTTTATTTTATCAAGTGGACAAGCATATTCTCAAGTATCTCCTACGTCAGAACATGATTTCGCAGTGTATTCTTAATTTTCAGAATTTTATTCAGCTAAAATCTCATTTTTAAAAAAGAAAATAAACGTTTACTATATATATATATATATATATATATATATATATATATATAATCGCATTTATTTCCATCATATTGAAGAAGCATGCAACATAACTACTTATATTGTTATCAGCTGCTCTCGGCATATTATTCACACGAGGGAGTGCAGTGACCTCTTCGCAAGGGCCAGACAGGCAGACGCCTGATACCTCCCACACGCTTAAGAGCACAGCCAATGCACTCTGTATACTCCATGTAAAAGTTCGGATTCGAACAGACTAGGTGAGAATAAAGGTGGCTTAAGAGTTGTCCTTCACCGACACCCTAAAGAAGGTTATGGTTCAGGCTTAGCAGACGGCCGCACTGAGCGCCACGGTAAAAGCAGTTACTCGATGTCGAGAGGAAATCTCAGCGGACCGGAAGCTGGCCGAATTAATTTAAGGGAAGACAGTGTGGCTCACTGGCTGGCGCAGTGTCAACTATCAGCTAGAACCCACCCTGTGGGAGTGGGTCCTATTATGGATAAATACGCCCTATAGCAGGCCTTAAAGCCGGCGATGAAACTTCCGGAATGAGCCCCCGTCACGGCCGGCGTCCCAATATTACGGCAGGGAGGTACGTGGTATATCACACTCATGGCGCCGCCGCTGAGCAATCGGGCCTGGAGGGCGCGCTATAAGTTCCAGAACTAGGCCATAGGCAACAAATTGCACGGTGGCGGAGACGATCGAAAAAGCCTGTTTCAGATACGAAACCCTCAGACAGCACTCAGAGAAGCCACCGCCCCGGCATTGCCCATAGCGACACACCCCCAGAAGAAAAGAAGAAACCGAAGGGGGAAGGTATGCCTCACTGCGGAATACGAGGGTGTGATTGGCACCTGATGGGACGAAATGTCGACACACATGATAACTAAGGTTCTACAGATCAACTTGAACCGATGCAGGGGGCGCGCGATCTGTTTGAGCAGGTTATCCGCCAGAGACCATGCCTCTCTCAGAGCCTAACATCTCCATAGACAGGGAAAGTGCAATGACAAGCGATTGGACACACCAATTGGTGCCAAAACCCTAGCCCTTAGGGCATACACAACAACGGTAGGTGTCTTGCAGGGGGTCCGTTCTCGAAGCGGTACTGTGGAATCTAGGATGCAAGTGCCCCTCGACGTCTAGGTGATAGCGTACGCAGACGACATTTCGGTTCTCGTTACTGCCAAAACGCATAGAGTTTTAGCCCTACATATATTGGCGACCTTAGCCTTGCGCACAGTGCAAGACTAGTGAGTTGTGCGGTCGGCGCAGCATTCACGCCGAATCGAGTCGGCAGAAGGGTGCTGAACGACGTGGAACACACGCTTGACTCTCAGCAGAGATGCAGAGATAAGACAGCTCACCTCAACTCCATCATAAAGATATAAACGAAGCTTGGAAAAAAGTAGCAAAGGAGCCACTTTAGAAGACGGCCACACACAGACAATCGATAAAAGTAGCCACGATAGGCAGGGGATACAACGCAATAGGGTACTCGAGACATTATCGACGCAACCCCCTCTCCCTAGATCGAAGGCGCATTGGCAGGGTACACGCGGTGGAGGGGGGGGGGGGGGGGCAATTACCACAGTTTTACAACTCGCCTGACGCGGTAACTGGTGAAAGTGATATTTTGGGTCAGAGGCTGCGCTTCTTTTGTTTTGTGGAAAACTATTTGATCACTATAAGCAAAGCTTCTCAATAAGAGCTCGGACCCAACTGCCGTACAAATCGATGGAATTATGGTGGAACTGGGAGCTAGAATACATAGGAAAGGCCAGCGATAAGCTTGACCGTAAGTTATCGTCTATAAGGTCGAAATACAATACATTGCAACTCTTATTCTAGAAAGTAAATAATAAGTATAAATAATAAATAATTTCATCCTCCCCCTTTGCGCCTGGGCTTCTGCCTGGCTATCAACTATAGAACTGGTGGGCAGGTATATATGACATTCGCGCAAGTGCCTCATGAGCTTATGGACGTATCTTGACGTTTGTCATATCTACTTATGAAAGGTAACTACACATAGTAGGGCTGCGTCTAAGGCGCCCGACCCTTTAGCTTATAACATGTGTTTACACTCCTCTTAAAAAGTCTAAAAAATGTCGTTTTTGTCGATCTCGGCAAGGCTGCTGTATAATGGTATGTTACGACGTCCCCTCTCCATCTACATAGAACTATAGACGGCCTTCAAATGTCCATTATTGTCGTCAGGCCTTACCTTCGTAAACACAGAGATATGCTGTAAACCAGCACTTAGCTTTATTACGAGTTGACATTTCTTTCAGATAACTGGTCACTCCCCGGCCCAATCTTGTTGCTCTGTTTTTGTTCTATACTTTTACATGTACGCGCGATAATCATCCTACGTCCGGATTTGACGGGCATCAAATGTATCTTGCCCGACCTCTCTCACTTTGCCGTCTTTGTAGGTTAAAAATTCGGAGATCTTTCATAAAGCACGATTTACCGCTTGCATTGATCTGCATGCTCACGTTGTTCACCTTGTTCTACCTATAGAGTTGGCTGAACTTCTTTCCTTCCTATTTTATCTTCCTGTCTTTTAACATCCGAAAGTTCCTTCATCAGTCGCCGAGCATCATCTCAGTGCAAAACTTGTTTGTGGTAAACTGCGTAGCCACGCTGTTGCCGCTTTCGCCTGACACGCCATCGCTGGTCGTCTCTGAAAGTAGTCGCTATCAAGTATATCTCTCCTTGGCTTCTGCAAGCGAGGTAAAATGAGGCTGCTAGCCTCTCAGCTCATTGCTTTGGCAATTAAATACGGCTTGCCACAAACTTCTAATTATTGGTTTTTATGTTCCATATGTATGCACTATACCCTGAGGGCAATTTTCTCTTGCCTGGGCTCATTACTGCTTTCGAACAATAACGGAATCTATGTACCACGTTGCTTATTGTCGCCGACGCAGTCTCAACCAAGGGATTTAACCTTGAGCTCTTTTATGTAGCAGCTGATGGGCGCGACCGTGTATGTTAATCCTTTGACATTCCAATACGGTTGGAAGAGGACAGGCACGAAGAACAAAATGAATCAGGATTGCAGTGACAGGTCGTAATTTCCGGAAAACAGAAAAAAAACTCGCGGTATGCCGTTGTGGCTGCTTAAGGTGGTCATGGTTCCGCCACTGACTTACACTGTGACATACTTTCTCATTAGAATGACTGCGCTACGTAGAAGAAAAAGAACGACCGAAGGAATGGTTAAACTTGTATCATGTGAGAATCGATCCCCAGCCCGTTCACGGTCGCTATCTAAACTATTAGCAAACGCTGCCATCAATAGCCAATCTGATGAAGAGTCATTCCATGGGTAGTCAAACGTTTGACAAGGATCTGCATTCTCTCTTCCTTACCTTACTGGGTGTTCCACCTCATTTAAAACAAGAAGCTATTTGACGCCCTTTGCAATGGAAAAGTGGTAACGGTAAGGCTCTGCGTTCCGTCGCCTCTCTTACAGCACTTTAATATGAACACGATGCATCAACTAAGGTATGACTGCTTGAAGCAATCAAACGAAACAACTTACGAAGTCACTACTCGATCACTCCTATGGCTCTTCTGTAGCTCGCCCGTAAGTCGTCAACGGAATGTGTGTGTCGAATGGGCACATTCTAACAAAAATCATTATTATCTATTTAGACAAAAACCGCAGCTTAATTTGTGTCCTTCTCACAGTTTTAAGATAATTCTGTTTCTCCCTTTGTGCGATACAAACAAAAGCCACTGCACTGCCATGCAATTTATTTGTTTTGTACTTGTTAATATTATTATAATTTGTTTGGTAATTGCGCAACAGTCACCGCGTTGTGACCTATTATCGAATTAAATGTGTTAGTTCTTACGCGTAGATGCCTTACGGCGTTTGCGCAGTCTGACAATACTGCACAAAGTCTTTATTGGCTCTGAAAATAAATGTTATGCGTTCAGCTACCAACTCACAAGTTAAGAGAGAAATTGGGAATTGCCGGTAAACGAAAATTGTAAAAATTACAAGGACATTCATTTGATCAAACATTACCTCAATTGAGTAGAGGCAAGAGAAAACTCACATTCTACACCACCCAGATTCTCGCATGTCATGGCGACTTTCAGTCCTACCTGTTTAGGATCGGAAAGCCCCCCGATTCTTTCAAGCCCTACGTGGGTTTACTGCGGCGATGGCCTCGAAAACACTCCGAAACACACTGTACTGAGGTTTCCAGCATGGGCGGAGCAACAAACACACCCACTGGAGCACACACCGAGCAAGATGGCTTCGTGGCAAAACCTTTGTCTTGCAATCGGGAGGCTTAGGTTCGAGACCCAGACCGGCCATATTCATAATGGTTTGCATGAAGAAAATTATTTTGAAAACATCAGCTATTAAGAACGTCTGCACTAGTGTGCACACTGTTGCTCTTGTGCAGTCACTGCACTTTTTAAACAACAAACACTTTTTCTGCAAATACCAGACAAAAATCACTTGTTTTGTAAGTCGTGCTTTTGAAGAGAATGTGTCAATAGATGTTTCAAGAAATACAGCCCTTGTCAATCCGACATTCTGTGATTGTACCGCAAAATATAAAGCCCTCAGAAAACAAATTGAAGATCTTACGAAAAATATAGTTAGCAAGAATGGCCCGACTCCAAAATCACTCAAACCTGTCCTCAAGTCGCGACGTCCCTACTCCACGTCGCCTCCACTTTAACACTAGCCGGCAACGCAACGTCGCAAACGCGCACCCGGTAGGAAAGACACGGAACGTGACAATTCTTGGCGCATGGTTGGAAGAGGAGGACGTATCATGCACGTAACGACAGGAGCGAATGAAATGACTCAGCTAAAATCCGTTGGGGCACGGAATATACCTGAACGTCCAAGAGTCAGAGCACTCTTTGTCAGCAGATTGAAGTTATCGCACTCTGCAGACGCCCTTAAAGAGTACGCCAGTCGAATTGTTAGGTCCAGTAGAGACGAACCTCATTGGTATGAATCGAGGAATAATATAGCAGCTACCACGTTCAGGTAGACGCTGATAAGTTTAATGCATTACTGAACCTGTCAGTATGGTTAGAGGGAATCCATTTTAGACCGTATTGTGGACAGCTAAAGCCGTATAGAGTATATAATGCAGTAAACGAGATGGGAGCTAGAATTGGCGCCAACTGTTACATGCCGGACAATGACAACAATAATAGCGAAAATGAAATTAAAACATACAAGTGACTCGATATTGAGTCCGGAAATCGGAACGAGATGACAGCAGTGTCGTCAAAATGTCTGTTGTGGAGTGTAGAGTCTAGAGCTCTAAATAGTCTGTGATGAACATCACGGGAGGTCATGTTTGGTGAATATGACATAATATTTTTAACCAAGACAGATTTTACACCTACCCCCTTTGAAGTCACAGAATGCTTTATGCACTAGCGGCTAAATCAGAGGGCCGGGGACGGCCAAAATAAGGCGTGTGCATAGGCGAGCGAACGGAGGAGTATGCAGACCGTTCATCAAATAGTCAAGATATAGGTGACTGCACGGAAATTTGCACAAATGTGAATAAAAATAAAATCATAGATAGTGATTTCAATTGTGACTTGAGGTACCAGGCAAAATCGTTTAAAAGCTGCGGTCAACAAACTTGGATTCAGCATTCATAGTCAATGTAATGACCCAACATACTTTAGCTGGAACGGATACACCGTAGTTGATATTGTCATCGATACCATAAACGGTCGAGGCTATCTTTAAAATTACCGTGATAGTGTCGGCACACCGTAAGCACTGTCAAGTAGAGTTCAAGTTACACCCAAGACTAGAAATGGTCACACCTATAAGCAATCGACCCTTTCGCTCATTGGATAATCATATACTGGAAGATGTGCTACAAAGAGCCTACGGCACAGATGGCACAAACCATATTGAAAAACGATTAAGTGGTTTATCCACATAACTGCAAAACTAAAGAACGTGAAACTGCAGAACCACAAGCCGTGACTAGAGAAAGAATGTTGACAAATAAAGCAAGTGATCTGTCTGTACAAACCCACAACGTCAACTGAATTCCTACAGCTGGCTGAATTGAAACGAATATTTAGAAATATGAAGAAAGAGAAAAGACGGCACTACGAGGAAAAACAACGCATTAGGCTAATCTCGGCAAGCGTAACTATGTCTTTCAAGGAGACCAGTGCCTTCAAACCCACTGATAAGTGATGAAGCGTGGGTAGCCCACTTCACTTCAAATCTATTAAGAAGAGACTTCATATTGTATGATTAGGACCTTTTAGAAGAAAGTGTTGATTTTACTAAGAACAAGACAAGGCCGCAATTAGTATGTCGACCAGGATCCGCTGACATCCTCTTCCCTGCGCTATTGTTTGTTATGTTATTTAAATATTTAACTTTGCTTAGGCTTATGATGATAGCAATATCCTTGCTTAGTTTCGTTTCTGTTTCCATGAATTCCCTCCACAATTTATTATCTTGTTCCATGTCGTTTTGGTGTATCGCTTTTCTCCAATGTCTGGGCAGGGTTTTTCTTAGGTGCAAACTACTATTAAACCCTCATACCACAACTTGATTGTGCGACTTGGTGTCAAGCTGACAATTGAGTTATCTGAGATTTAGTTCTGAGAATGTTTGCCATTTTATGACATTTTTCATACGGTAATCTTATCCCTGCTTCCTTCTACTGTTCTAGCCCTTTCGCAAACTTTCTTTTGTCTATTATTTTTGTATTTTTGTTCTGTTTTCTTTTTTAAATCGGTTGCCTATTCCAAATGTTATCAAATCATGGTCGCATTGTGTTGTTTATCTTCATCAATATATATATATATATATATATATATATATATATATATGTAAACGCGTGGGAACATATTATTTTAGGTTGCTTGGCTACACAGGTTTTCTAAATCTCTACCAGCCCCTTTGATATATTTTCAAAGTAGAGCAAATGCACCTTGAAATCCCTAATGGTTATGGTCTTTGCGTTCTCTTTAACAAGCGACTTGAATGTTTTACAGAATATCTTGGGTAGCATGTATCCAACTATAGCTCTTAGGCAGTCTAGCCCTTTCCCTATTTCTACTGCTTCCTTAATTTGCCTCAACCACCTCTACACGATAACTTTTCCTATCAGCACTCCAACTCCTCCAAAACTTTTTGTGACACTTTTCTGTTTCCACCTACCCACTTGTATCTTCGTGTAACGGTGGGGGTTTCTATTAGTAGCAAGTATGTCTCAGTTTCTGGTTGCACTAGGGTAGGTAGTCCTAGGTAGCACATCTAGGCTATTCTATTTAATTACTTTGTATAGCACTGTCTGCCGTCCAACTTTGTTTCTCTTCCCCCTCGACGCGTCCTTATACGGTAGTTCAACAAGTTCTTAAAATAAAAACCAAGAATTTTCCAAATATTGTTTTTAATTTTTTCTTATTCGATATACTCCCCGAGAAGCTCAATACACTTTTCCCACCGAGATTTCAGAGCATTTATACCTCTTGAGTAGAATTCCGCGTCTTTAGACTGAAAATAGGCATTGACAGCAGCCTTAACCTCTTTATTGCTGGAAAAACGCTTTCCACCGAGACTATTCTTCAAATGTCCGAAGAGGAAATAATCAGAGGGGGCCAGGTCTGGAGAATAGGAAGGTTGTTCAATAAGTTCGAACCTCAGTTGGGCCAGTTTTGGCGTTGCTTGCCGCGACTTGTGTGCGGGAGCATTGTCCTGGTGAAACAGGACAACCTTCTTCTGCAAAGCGGGCCGTTTCACGATGAGTTCTTGCTTCAGGCAGTCCAACAGTCTTGCATAATATTCTCCCGTGATCGTTTTACCGCTCTCAAGGTAGTCGACCAGAATTATTCCACGTTTCCCAAAAAACCGTAGCCATCATCTTTCCGGCCGATGCCGTTGTCCGCACCCTCTTCGGAGGTCCTTCACCAGGTGCACACCATTGACGAGATGCTTCTTGGGTCTCGGGAGTGTAGTGATGGACCCAGCTTTCATCGACGGTCACGAATCTGCGCCAAAAATCCGACGGATTTTTCGACATCTTGGCCAAATTTCGCTGTGAAGCGGAAACACGCGCGTCTTTTTGGCCTTGGTTGAGCAAATGCGGCACCCATTTTGCTCTGAGCTTTTTCATCTTCAATTTTTCGTGCAGGATGAAATGCATTCTACCCAAACTGATCCCCAAGGCCTCCGCTATCTCCCTAATGTTCACTCGCTTATCTGCGGCAACGATTTTCCGCACTTTTTCCACGTTTTCCTCATCAGTTGCCGTTTTTGGGCGTCCTGAATGTAGTTCATCCTCGGTGCTCCTGCGACCTCTTTTTAACTCATTAATCCAGTTAGAAACAGTGGCAAAACATGGCGCAGAGTCACCGTACACCTCGTCTAACTCAGTTTTCACTTGGGTCGCATTCCAACCTTTGAAATAAAAATGCTTGATAACCACTCGAAACTCTTTTTTCTCCATTTTTTAAAATCACGCCGATACGTTGTACGGGAAAAGCGATCAAACGAAATCGCAACGGCCAATCACCATAATATTTTGACTGCTAGCATTCGAAAAGTTGCCGTTTCCAATAGCGGTAAAAGCGCGCCAAAATTCGAATTTTGAAAAGCTCATTTTAAGAACTTGTTGAACTACCTGTATATTGCTGTGGGCCGAGTTTAATCCCTCCATACCACTATCCCAGCAATCTCTGCTAAAAAACGTGTTCCTTTACTGGCGTTTCCATTGGTCAGCGTATCCGCAAGAATACTCGCATCAGTGCCGCCATTCCTCTCATCCACGTGATTGTTGCCGCTGTAACTCTTTCCAATTATGCGAGTGCGCGTACCTTTGGTGTATTTGGTACTGTGAAGACCGAGAGGTTCACTCTTCGCTCTGACGCAGCTGTACCTCAATTGTTCACACTCAAATCCGAGCGCGTTCTTATGTAGCGCAAAACAGTTCAGTTAGCATCGCCTTGGTGCTGCAACAAAGACGCTAACCTGGCGGCGCAGCCGACAGCCACGACTACGTATACGAACCGACCGTTTGATATAGCCCTGCCTATCCGTTCCGTTCCGGACACACCGGTCACCGATAGATGTGTTGAATAAAGCCCTCTCACGATAAAGCCTTCCGGAGATTGAAAGTGCTGACCCGTCAAACAGTAGCCAGGCAGCACTCCTTAACGCTGTCCTAGGGTTGGAGGATTTACTCATAAAATGCTAGGGCGAGAGCGGCAGAGCCGGTCCGGGCACGAGCGGCCACAAAGTCAAAAATACGCTGAGAGTCAGCTTAAAAAGAACGAGAAGCGTTACGGTGTCAAGGTAGGATTTGCTTTTAGAAAAGACAGAGCTCCGGGGAGTCGGCTGTCGAAGTCTTCATCGCGTCGACGGCGTTGGCGGTATAGCACAACTTAAAAAAAAAACATTCACGTGCGAAGAACAAAAACGGCCCACCGTGAAAAAATTAAAACCTTAACAAATCCGTTCAATTTATTTATGTATATTTTATCAGGATGTATAATTTTGTCCTCACAGTTTATATATATTTACGTTCCGGCGCACAACGGTAAATACAACGGTTTATGCTCCTAGCGCTGCCTATTTCTTTAAATGGTGCTTGGTACACTTCTGCAGACCGCACCGGCAAGAGCACAATTTGCATTCCTTATGAAAGGCAATCTTTGAACATACCAGGTAGTGATAACAATGCACTATACACCGGGTGTATACCTTAAGACTGTCACTTGCGGGACCAGAACAAAGGTGCAACACATTAAATACGTACAAACACTCGGTTTCCCGTCTGTCCTGCTCGACCTTACCATCTGTCCCGAAATAAAACATTCGTAGGATATTTTACACGGGATCTTGAGCCTTAGTCGGATTGTTTCACGAATTCATAATTTCACCAGTTGATCGCCGTCACCGACAAGCAAAGCAGTTGCGTCATATATCATAACCAACACATCTCAATTTTTGGTATTTTGCTTTCCAACTTCACCGTGTCTGCATTTGAACAGAAGCAAAAGCCTGGGTACATGCCAGACGATAGCCATCTGCCTTGTTAGAATCTCATGCAAGAAATCACAGGCTTCCCGGCAATAGAGGGACTGACTGAATTCAGCATTTACTATTATTCTGATCGAGCCTTAACTTCTTTTTTTGTGAGCGATCGATTTCCATCCCGAAGGGCAGATTCAGATGTTGTCTTGGTTTAGTGTAAACGCATGATGTGCAATTGGAGTTAAGGCCGATTACATATTTAAATAGAATACCAGACTGTCTGTCCCGAAGCGCGTAGTTTACCACCCAAGGCGCCACGATATATGCGTTCTACCATTTTTAGCAGCCTTCGTTCCTCCTTTATTGCGTATTCAAAATAATTTACTTAATTCACTCACCAGTGATTATATCTTTTTTTAATTCTAGACTATCCTCCGTCCCCTACGGGCTTGGAACTTAACCTGAGGTATATCCGCAATGCACCGAGGGCCGAACAGTCCTTGTAGAAGCATGGCCGCTGATTCTCAGCAGTATGGTTCATCATCTATTCGAGCAATAAGCATCGCTCAAAGACAATTCGATCAACAACAGGAATCGAACCGGCGATACCCCAGTAGATGACAACCATGACTAGCGCATTAGTCTCCTAGACCACGCCGCCACAGATTATATCAGTTAAGCCAAACAATATTCCCGAACCGAAAATACACGCTCCCACAATACGCGCCAACGAAAACAACTTCGATTTGACCCCCTAGCTGCGTTTACCGCGTTTACCCCCTTCCCCCGGGAGGTTCTGTACTGTTTCCTAGTTCTTCGAGGCCACGGGAAGGGAAGCATCTTCTCTACCTGCCCGTCCTGGCCACCGAGGCATGTGGGGGTCTCCCACGGTCCCCTCTAGTAGTGGAAGAACACCTTTCATCCTCGAAACGAGATTTCTCTCTCATGACCTTGTCAAGGTATGAGGCTCCCTCCGCCCATGAGTTGGTTGACATCATCATCAAGGTTAGGATAGTCCTTGCGTCGGCTGCAGCAAGTGCATACGTGGAGGACCGGCAAAAGTCCTGTTCACCCTGCAACCGTGTAGTCCGCATCGTCTGGTGCCAGGTTGGGCACTGTACGCAGATATCTGAGTGGGAATTTCCTATCCTCATCATATACGTCTGAAATTAACCGTAACGGCCTGCGTGGCGTAGTGCGATAACGCGCCTTGACCTGGGCCGTTGTATCACTTATACAGATCCTCGACAGGTACTGAGTCCAGCCCGCTCGTGAGGGCAGGGCTCCCCATTCCTCCACCCAGACCGACATTGTTGCCTCCCTAGCCTCAATATATCGCTGAGATGTGCGCCCGGCCAGTAAGACCAGTGTTTATAGTGACACCCTGGTATTTAGTCGTTTTTGTCACCGCAGTGGGGAGACCCATTCGCTCGGTCTGCGCTGTCTGAGTTAGATTTCATTTTGGCGCGTATGTATCCAAATCATGTGGCCAGGTATAGAGAACTTAGTACGACGGAAACTACCAAGTCTGAGAGAAAGTAACTGGAATCGCCTTAATGTATTTGTTTGTGTTGTAAATGCCCACCACGCCTTTGAGAAATTTGCCGTATTTAGAAAACGTAAGCACAAGAGCCTGTAAAATATTCGAGAGCTTTGTACAGTGATTATATTCGTATTTCCTATATTAATTCCAGTGAAACATTTCTGTTACGGGTAGCAATTTTAGGTAAAGTAAAGAGCCCACATTGCAGTAAAAACTGTCCGAAGAACTTAGAACTTGTTCGACGTAATTCTTCTGTATGAACTCCGTTCTGGAAGGCTTATTATAAGGCTTATTATGCAAAACTCTGGATCAAAATCGCTAAGTGACTGCGAGTGAAATATGGGTGAATGATGAGGGTAGCTATAACTCTCTTTCCAGCGTAATTCCCCGTGATGTGCGCAAAATATACGTGCTGCAGGTATCTTCCTTGCAAATGGAAAGCTAGTCAGATGTGTAACATATATAGTAACAATTCCTAGGTTGTAGAGACCGCTTCACAGGGGAATATATGGCATAGAATATATGGCAACGAATTACCATTGTCATATTATCAGTGGTCCATTCGGGTATTATTTATTACGGATAGGTGACTACGTGACTGCCACTGACCTGCGGTCCGACTGATTAATGACCTACGTTGTATCAGTCGCAGGTAAAAGTTCACATCAAAAACACGTTTACTTAGTCACAGGTGTCACGTCTGTTTTATAAAAAACATACTATAATAAATAGACAAGAGGCAGGAAAGGTTCTAGCGCAATTTTACATAATACGAAACTTCCCGAGCAGAGTGACTACTGGCAGGGTCAGTGTCTTACATTCGGGGGGTCACGGGTTCAAGTTTTGGACCGGCTACTTGGTTTCCATGGTTTCCAATTTAAAGAAAGTAAATGCCGGAGTAGATAAGAACAAAAATTGAATTACGTTTTACCATCCCGAGCAAATAAAAACCATAGATGCAGATATAAGGAACGAAGAAGGCTACCGAGTGTTTATTGGAACTAACCGATGAAACTAGATCTCAGGTCTTCATTGTAGAAAAAGGAAAGTCTGTACCAGGGAGAATGCAATAAAGGTAATTTTAGTTTTCTTTAATTGGTACTCTCTAACGAGGTAGTAACCACCTGAACATAACGCGACGCAGGTCAAACGGTGTGCTAATTAAATCATACTTTCCGTCTAGATGTCTCTGTTAAGTGAATTAGGATCACACTGACCTACACGGCTGAGCAGTACTAACGTGAACTTGTTTCATCCCACACATGCTTGTTAACTTCCATGACGTCCCAAAACCTTATTCTAGCCATTATTCAATTATTATTTCTTTCTGCAATGTACCCTAGTTGGTTAGCTGAGCATATAGCTCTTCTGTAATATGTAAATAAGTGATTTAATGGCTATCGAGCAGTCTGCCGGTTAACATGGACTCCAATGATCTACAATGTTTAATTTAACAGTCAACTAATCGACACTGAATAGTTGTTGTCAATTATTGGTGCTCATCAGTGGAAGCTAATCACGTAGAAAGAATAAAAAAGCAAGCAAAATGCCATGAGATTGCCAAATGCAAGAGAATGCCAAAATGCCAAGCTAGGAGAAAGTAGGAAGTGGAATTCCAAGAACATAGACAACGTGGAGCAAGATGCTCCCGACGACAAAACGAAATATCGTTAGCATGTCGAAACTAATGAGAGCAGTAGGGGTTACTTAACCTATAACGTCAACCCCAGCATTTAACTAGAAAGTAAAGTGGCTAAACACTGATTAGAACATATTTTTCAATACCGGAAGTTTCTTGCTTGCCTGACACAGTTTAGTCGCATATCGCGGATTTGCGTAATTTTCAATAGGTGATTCTAGTTTAAAGATATACTTACAAAGCCTAATATTATTTTAAGACTATTATTAAAGGTGCGTTTGAGCATAAATTCATAGATCACAGCACGCGCGTGCACAAGGAGCGAACTTCACCAACACAGAAATCGGACTAAAACCCTTAAGACGCTGGGCTTCAAATAAAGATTTATGAAGCTAATCCAAAGGTTTATCAATGGTGACGACAAACGTTTCTCCTCCATTATGGTACTCTGTGAAGGTACATGGCTGTATGATTCACCCTCCATATAGGTCGCTCTGTCTAAATATGTTATAGTCGAAACGATATTCGGTATATTCGTTACCATATCATATGTTACTTTACGTCTGCTATTGCTACCACAAAAAATGCCACTGCAATTACACCGCATTATCGTAGTCGACAGCTTCGTAAGAACACATTACGCATAGTACGTGGTACGAAAATCGCAAACATTATCTGCTAAGAAAACGGGACGGCCATTTGTCATTGTAGACTAAGCGGTTACATATACCTGCTATTGTTCATCATATGTATGAGCTATTTTGGATAAATTCGTGTCCAACACCTATACACCCTTTTGGTTTACAAGTAAAATGTGTACTAAATATATATCATCTTCTTATATCATATGTCAACATGTTTTGTCAAACATCCGTCCTCTACGGGCTTGGAATTTATCGTGAGGTATACGTTCAATGCAACGATGGCCGGACATGTTCAGATATATCGGGTTTCCCCAACAGTCTTTGGGGCAGCATGGCCGCTGACTCTCAGCGGTATGGTTTATCATCTACTCTCAATAAGCATCGCTTAAGGAAAATTCGATCAGCAACACGAACCGGCGACACCCCGGTAGATGACAACCATGGCTAGCGCGCCACTAGTCCCCTAGACCATGCCGCCCCCAAAATCAGACAAATCTACTTGCATCGCATCGGCAAGGTTGAGCAGCGTATTAAATGTGTCACAGCGGGGAGGACGACACAACTGAACACGCGTGCACAAAACACTTCCTGGCCAGCCGAGAGAAACACATACACTAAAGAGGTGATAGACAAATCAGACAGGCTGCAATTGAGCCAGTTGCCTCCGCAGGCAACAAGCGAAAGAGAGAGAGACAGAACGCGCCTCGAGTGCAAAAGGCGAACTCATGCAAGAAGGACAGCCTACGCGGTAACATAATAACAGAAAGCGCCGATCCCGGTCGACGACTCCGATACGAGTACGCGGCAACAACAATACACTATCTGACTTCAGTTCTCACCGATCACGGTAGCATCCTATCTACCTACTTACCTATGAAGGTGAAGATCGGGAATATCGGTGACACGCCTTTCGCATGCATTTGAGCTCTCGATGGCCGAGGGATCAAGGCAGATCACCCGATCACAACTAGACGTGCAGACCAGTACGACATGAGAGATCTACTCCCAGAGATGACCGGCTCGAAAAAGAGCTGGGATGCTGAGCTTGTGTGTGGGGTCGTTACAAGGACGAAAACAAAGATGACGAAAATGTGTGGCAACGCATAGAGCGTTGCCAGCTGAAGATTGAAACCAGTCAGACCAGAGGCTCCCTACATACGCTGGTCGTCATATTGCAGATATGTCGGTCATGTAGGTTAGGGAACCATTAGGTTTTTAGCGGGTTTGAGAGTCTCACACTGCCCCGATGGACGGGTGCGCATTATACATTTTCGTTTCTGGCCCCTGTAAATAATAATTAAAAAAAGGTATTTAATTCCGCATGGACCCGGCCTAGCAGGACAATGCATAAACGACCTGCTAATGTGCACCAAAGTACACTAGCTGAGATATCCTGGGACTTAGTGGGACATGAGGCCTAAAGGATATCTTAACTGAATACCACAGATAGGCCTAAACAACCAATGTTGGCATCATTTATGAAAAACACAGCTTGTCGAAATATTTCTACCATAATCGGAGACAACTCAAACAACGAGATGTTTGAGTTGCCGAAACAACGAGTTGAACAATTGCTGAAATTTGTTTCCCAAGTTACGTGGCCGATTTTTTACCTATACGATGCAACAAAGTCCTTTCATCTCAGCGCTTCTGTTTTACGCACAACAAAAACAAACAGTTAAGCAGTAGGGTTGAAATTGAGCAAAAAGCGGTAGGGTTGAAATTGAGCAAGCAACATTTAAAAACAAAATTGAAATAACTCCTAAGCTCTATAAGCACAACAAATTAAGTAACGCCAACCCATTGAAGTGCATATACGTCCGAACTTCGCTCCTCAATTGCTGCCGCCACGCTTCGTTCTTGTATCGTTAGATAACCTGTGATGAAAAATGAGCCTTCTACAAGAAAGTGAGAAGGCAAAGATTATGGTCCGAGGTTAAGGCAGTTTCTGGAGCCAACCCAGGCCAAACGTCCTGGTTAAAAACATACGACCTGAATTAGGAACTTACTTAGTTGCCCACCAGACTGCGCGGGTCGTGCGTCTTCAGTATATTACGTATTTCATTCTCTCCAAAACGTTTAACTGGAAAAAATCAAGTCTGTTAAGATGCACAGTGTTTCCTTGTCTCTAAGAAAGAAAGCTTTCACTAAAAAGGGATCTAAAAGCTGGCTGATAGTCTGCAAGATATTGCTTCAAGCAAGAATGGCAAGAACTTCTGCATCAATCCAATAACTAATTTTGAAAAAATAAATATAGTAACAATATTCGTTTTAACCATAACGCATTCAAAGAATATTCCTTAAAAGGGTCTGTAGAACTTATGATATCAAACGAATGTCGTAAACCTTCTGTCGTTATTCATTTTACTGAATTGCCAGTCACTGAGACGCCAACAGCCAATTATAACGTCAGCAGGCCGACCAACCGCCCAAGCCAACTCAAACGTCAACGACCTACAGCACCGACAACTGACGACGTCAGTAAGCCAAGCAAGCATCCAATTCAACGTGCAACGTGACGACCAAGGAGACCACTAGGCTGCGTGCTGATGACAATAGGGCACGTGCACCATCGTCCACGGACTGCGCCACATCCAGAATATCGGCATCATCATCATCACCACCAAGGACAACGTGCACCGCCGAGAGAAGTGTGTAACCCGACCGATTCGTGAGATTCGTGTCAACATTTTAACATTATTACTTTACGAACGCTACGGCGTCACTGGAGCCAATAAATAGCCCGGGAGAAGGATGCTAACAATGCATTCTCCGTCCGGCTACCTTACGAGTCAGATCTTACGCTGTGTGTTGTCACTCATTGCCCTGAGTCTCTCGTGCTGTAGTCGCCGCCCGGCTGAGCTACCATCCCCAGTGACTTAGCGTAACAACAGCATCGTTACATTTGGTGGAAATGCGGCTTGATTGCATCGTTACAATATGTTCGCCTGGCGTGTAGCCAACGAATCGCACAACAAGCGGCTTTGTCGGCTTTATCGCCTACCACTCTTCTTCTATCGTTTGTTCGGTACGTAAAGGCGTTTTCTATTTTATTCTGTATGCTTACCGAATATATATATATATATATATATATATATATATATATATCGTCTGCTACAGTGTTCGAAAGTGTCACGTAACTGAGCAGCTCCGTATAAAACGTACAATTTGTATAGTATAATCTCCTACATACCATAAGTATGGCAAAGCCAGGAGAAAAGCGTAAAGGCGAGGATTCCGATGGAACCACACGAGGATAAAACCAGTGCACCCATTTGTCAGAACTGTGATACGAGAATCATACGCTCACGACACACAAGCGTTAAGTGTGTTCAGTGCCTTGAATGGATTAATCTCTCCTGCACGAAACTGTCGGTCAACGATGTTATCGATCGTACTAAACTAGAAACACCGTGAAATGTGAGAAATGTGAGCCACCAGTGTCGGTCCCGGAGTCGGATATGCAAACAGGTGCTGCATCAGCTGATGCCGGCGCGCGCGCGGGAAATTCAAACGCAGTGCTACTGAAGCAGTTACTAATGATACAGCTTGAAACTCAACCAGCAAGAAAATCCCGTGCTTGTTCCGACGATCGTTCGATTTCCCGGGTTCGTATTGGAGCAGATATAAAGCACGGAGTTCCTAGAAAGAAAGATAGGCAACTGCATACCCGACCTGAAACGAAGACCAAGAAAGACATACATAAGCGATCCACAGCTGCTGAGTCTAAAGGTACTTTGATTAAGACTGTAAGTCGAAAAAGTACTCCAGCTGATACTGAGTTCCAACTGCTACCAACCGTAAGAGCTCGAATCAGCACCCGGCGGACTTTTATCTCTAAAATGTGTTCCAGTGTCTCCGCTGAGAAGCTCTACAATCATCTCAAGACACATGGCCATATTTGTCCTGTATCAGTTAAACGTCTTCGATCACGTAGCGGTGATCACAAGTTCTACGTCGAAGTCGCAGACGTAGACTATGACAAACTCATTCAAGATGAGCTCTGGGAGGATGAAACCCGACGTTCTTTCTTCCGGGGCCATCTGCGGCCTGGTGGTGTTCGAAAGTTTCCCAAAAGCATGACTCGCCTGTGGCTGCATTTTATATTCTGTACAGAAAGCCACTCCCCAAGATTTCGGTAAACACACTATACATAACAAATTGAGATGTATTTACCTCAACGCTCGATCAATTGTAAAGCCTGGTGCTCTTGAAGCTCTACATAGTTATATCAAATGTATAAATATAGATGTAGCAATGATAACAGAGACATGGCTCACTGAACTATTGGTTTGTTCAGCCAAAATTGGTGGTGGGGGACAATTTCATGTTTTCAGAAAGGACCGTGACCTAAGGGGGGGGGGGGGTGGAGTTTTAATCTTCGTCCGGAGTGAGCTGGCTTATTCTGGAGTTGACGTACATTATGTTAACTCCGAATTTCACTAGCTTCTGATGATTATGAAAAAACAGAGTTAAAAAAAACATATTCGCACAAACCTATCCATCGAATGATGAGATACGTCTGGGAGATTCAGGAGTTACGCATGCTCCTGGTGGTTATGACGACTTAGTGGTCGTGAATGATGTTGACGTCACATCCGAAAACCTGCTGAAGCACCTAAGGGGCCTGAAATATAAGACAAGCGATACCCCTGATGGGGTGCCGTCAATCGTGTACAAACAGCTTGGAATCTCGATATGCCACCCCTTAAGCTTGATATTTCGTCGAATTGCTAGGAGATTTGATTGTACCAGAGATTTTTAGAACGGCGATTGTTAGCCCTGTACACAAGCGGGGAAACAAGTCAGACCCCAAAAATAAGCGACCGCTTTCGCTCACTGTTATAGCTTGTAAACTGTTAGAAAGTGTACTTTCCATGGCTATATATCAAAACGCCGACATACAACAACTGATCACTAGGGAACAATTTGCTTATCGTCCTTGTAGAAGCTGCACACTCCAACACTTTGATTATAAGTCTGCTTTTGAAACTGTAACACACAGTAAACTACTGGAGTTACTACCTAAATTGAATTGGAGTGGGCATCAAAATGGTTGCATGGATAAATGATTTCCTACGTGAACAAACCTTCCATGTACGTGTTCATGATACACTGTCAGAGAAGGCTTACGCCACCTCTGGTTGCCCTCAAGGTACCATTCTTGGGCCACTAATGTTTATTCTTTACATCAATTCGCTAAAGAGTATAATTCCCGAAAACGTCCAATATAAGATCTATGCGGATGACGTTAAAATATACGAAAAAGCGGACTCGGCCGAGGACTGCAAAAAACTGCAGGACACGGTAAACAATTTCTACAAGTGGTTCGTTTCGCTAGATCTGAAACTATCGGTGACAAAGTGCGTTGTACTTCATTTTAGTCACAAAAATGCAGAGAACTCTTCAATCGTTCAGGACTACTTTCGCAGAGAAGATGCGCGACATCCCCACGGATTTCTACCGAATTCGAGCCATGATATCCTCTGCTTGGAAGGAACCCCTGCAGGACCTCCGACATGTCATCACTCGGTACCCTGTGCATGGCCTCTATTACCAGCTTTGTTCTCGAAGAGACTTTCATGAGCCGCAAGCAACCTCTATATGTAGATATTGCCTTCAGCATTGCCCCCGATATCATTTCGAGGGGTGCCAGAGCTTCGATAGCCTACGACGGATGGCAAGGGAAAGTAACTAATAAATAATTGTTTTTAAATCATATGACGTGTAATATACCCCTTGGTCAATAACTGAGATGATGAGATGATGAATTAGAAAATGCAGAGAACAGTTACACAATCGGTGGCCAATTCCTTGTCTCGAAAAAACTGATCAGAGACCTTGGTGTAATGACATCTATTAATATGAAGTATACAGAACACATAACAGACATTGTTTTAAGAGCAACACAGAAAGCAAACTAGATTACACGCTCATTCATACTTAGAGAGTCACACATATAGTCAAAACTATTTGAGACGTACGTACTGCCGATTATAACATATGCAGCCCCAGTCTGGAATCCATGTCTGAAAGAAGATCAGCGACTCCTAGACAAGTCATGCAGCAAGTACCGACGAAAGATTACATACAAGTGTGGAATTCCAAATGATGACGTCCAGATTCCCAACATATTGGAAAGGCTGCGGAAGATTGACTGCGATACCCTCGCAAATATTGAGAAAAATCATACCGATCTGATGTTAAAGATGTTCAATATCATTTTTACGACGACGCGTCGTGAGAAGAACATTCTTTCAAAGTTTGTAGCGACAAAGCAAACACTGAGCCATATGTTCCCTTGGAGAGTAACCCGCCAACTTTATGAAAACTTGATGTTAACAGACTACACAATTCCTTAAATAAAGCGTATGTATGTATATATATATATATATATATATATATATATATATATATATATATATATATATATCGTGTCTATGTACTTCTGCTTGATCATGATTTGTAAGGAATCACCAAAATCCTTCTTGACCTCAACAAACGAATCGCATGGCTAGAACTTGGGCTCCATCAATTTGAACGTCGTATCTATTTCGTCCGGTCAGCAGGGGCGTTTACCAGCAGCTCCTTGCTGCTAGACCCGAACTTTCGGCACGGGGCTTTCCATGAGCTTCTGAATGAGTGCCGAGATCTTCATCAATCCCGGCGGAAAAGGGCACTTAGAGGGAATAAGCGCTACTGCCCTTTCCACTTTGCGAGTCAAAGTTAGTATAAATACAGAGATGTCAGCTTAGCATAGTCACAGTACATCTAAGCACCTACTCGATTGCTACAATGGCTTCTACGAAGTTGATCTTTATTGCGACGCTGTGCATCTTGCACAATCTGGACGCCCGGCCAGTTGGTGAGGCTACATCAAGCGACCACCAAAAAGCCGCCCGAAGACATGGGCCCTTACATCGGCTATTGACGAAAGCGGATGCGCTGGAAGTTACCGATTCGGCTAAGATCACCATGGAACCTGCGGAGGAGGATTCTTGGGAGCTTATCGAAGTGGATTCCGAGCCTCTGCCGAACTACTACAATTCAGGTGTAGACCGCTCACAAGAAGACCCCTCATATCAGCTGCTCCTAAAGGCGAATGAACCGAAAGTTACCGTTACGATGCAGTTCATGGACCGGGCCGAGGTCCCTGACTCGAGCGCTGATTCTCCCGCCGTGTTGCCGGCATCGGTCACGATCACCATCGAACCTCCGGAGGAGGAGTTTGAAGCGTTTATCGTGACTTCCGATCTTCCGTCATACAACTACAAGTCAAGTGTAGAAGTTTCAGAGGAAAGCTTGCATTATTTCCGTCGTCCGCGCTATTGTCACCACTCCGTCTATCCTGAGCAGGAAGACGACGTCTATTACACTAAACCCCGCTATTGCTAACTTCGCTACTACTTCGGAAATTAAACATTGAAAACGGAACCACCTCGGAATTGAACGTTAAAATTCCTCCTATTCCTCAATTACTTCCGGTTTCATTATCGTCTCGGCCGTACCACAAGAGACAACATACGTACCACAAAACATACTAGCACAAATGGCATCAGCGTACGTATTATCGAGCTAAATGTGTTACAACTTCTCTGTTTCTTTCTGTTGTCATTGATGCTAGTGATAATGTAAATAATGTAAATGGCTGAAGATGCAACTGCATGTGGATGTACGTGTAAATAAACGTAAAACTCAAACGTATCGGCTGATTGTCGTTAATCTAGTTAGCAGACGGAAGAATTAACAACAAATTGGTCCTGCCTTTTGGTCATAATCGGTACGCGCTAAAAATTCGATGCGCACAATCCTTCCCAATGCATACAGGACGCTTGTTTTCGTGTAGTCAACCAAGTGGAAAAACTCTAGGGAGCTCTGACGGCTGTTTTAATGACTGGTCCTTTTGTGAAAAAACACGTGACTGTGGACGTTTTAACCAATGCTGTGCAGTACAATGGTCTACAATTCATAGTTCATAAGACTACTTGCTTTGTAAACGTAGCTTGTATTTCTGTCTCATAGCTCTGCACACTAGAGTCGATCCACACATGCTTATGAGAACGTCCATCTCAAGTGGATCCAGGATCACACTGACCTACACGGCTGAACAGTACTAACGTGAACTTTTATGATCCCACGCATACTTGTTAACTTCCACGACGTCTTAAAACTTTGTTCTGGCCATTGTTCAGTTATTATTTTTTCTGCAGGGTACCCTAATTGGTCAGCAGAGCATATAGCTCTTCTGTAATAAGTAAATAAGTGATTTAATGGCTATCGAGCAGTCTGCCGGTCAACATGGACTCCAATGATCTACAATAATTAATTTAACAGTCAACTAATCGACACCAAATAGTTGTTGTCGATTAATCGTGCTCATCGGTAGAAGCTAATCACGTAGAAAGAATGAAAAAGCAAGCAAAATGCCATGAAATATTCTTTGTGGGTTAGGTATAACCAATCAGTTAACGCCAAGCTAGGAGAAAGTTAGAAGTGGAATTCCAAGAACATCGACAACGTGGAGCAAGATGCTCCCGACGGTAAAACGAAAAATAGCAGTAGGGGTTACTTAACCTATAAAGTCAACCCCAACAATTAACTAGAAAGTAAAGTGGCTAAGCACTGATTAGAACATTTTGAGGCATGCTACACACACTCTGGCGAGCATATAATCTGATTGGCATAAGAAAATATTATTATAAAAGCCAAGTTTTGCCAAGGTTATAATTTTTTTTTATGATACTTGCGAATGTGTTTCCCATTTCCAATATAAGCGCCATACTGAATTAAATTAACACTGAATTGGCGCCTACGGCGGTTAGCAATAATTGTCAGTGTTTAAAGTATCACACAGTAAACAATATGAGTGGTTAAGTCAACGGCATCTCAGCATAACTCCACTGTTAATGGCGTAAGACGATCTGTTAAAAAGGTACTTGTCCCACTGACTATCACATTATAGCGAACAAAAACTATGCATGCCTCACCGTTTGACACTTCTGACGCGTTTAAAGTCATAACTAAGCACTTCCTTATCATTTGCAAAAGTAATTCTCGCCAACAGCGGCTTAACTACAGCCATACGCAGTATGTACAATATAATAGGGTCAAAACAGTGCACATTTAGGTCTGATTTCCGTATAGACTGCGCGTTGCACTTCAAGGAAAGAGATGACTTATAAACTCTTTAGAGGCACTTCGGCAACATATTTTGTGGGATTTGAGACATAGCTTCGTGTAGTTGCACTGACTGCATTGAACATCTTGCACATTAATTGCAATTGTGATTTTTAGTAGTCTTGAGCATCTTAAAATCAGTGTTGTCTAAAAGCTTTAAAATTATTACTATTTATTTATTGAACCATACGTTTGATATATATATATATATATATATATATATTCAAGTGTGTAAGAAGCATATGTTTTAAGTAGTAAGCTATCATCAGGTTAACGGTGTAAAAGGAATATCTTTTTGACAGGTGTCAAGCTTGTAGCTAGAACACAGCGGGTAGCAAAAACGGCACACACAGCAGACGGCAGAATCGTAGAAGTTTTTCCTATAGCAGAGTTCAAGTCACGTGATCCTTTATTGCTTTCAAAAGGTGAGTATATCGATACTTGGTTATTTACAAAAAAAAAATAATGTATTTAATATATGCAATGCACAATAGAAGAGTCTTATAGGACAATTTAACATAAAATAGACTTTGTGATATATGCAATGGTAGAGTTTATCATATTATATCGCGAGTTGATGGTGATCAACATTAGCTCCATGCGCCACGAAATCATTTTGTTAATTCGGTCAGATTGTGCAATTGTCTTCTACAATATGGTCTGAGTACTGCGCAGATTCTTGTTACGAAGAATCAAAAAGAGGAAATGTCTGCTAGAATGAGAGCTTCGCGCGTTTATTTTCAACTCATCGTTCGAGTGACATTTTGGGATAGGTACTAAGTGGAGGCTGCTACGCTCTACCTTACATTTCAAAGCAATAGGTAGAAGGCATTTGGACTGAACTTAATATAAAGTATCCATGTGTTTCTTTGAATACGACCGCCAGACTACACAGCTTTAAATGGATTTGGGAATTACAAGACGATTGAAAAGGCAGGCATAACACGTTAGATATTTAAAAATACAACAACGAAATATTAAACCACATGCAGTTTGACTAGCAGTTTGAATAGTTTGCGTGGTTTGAATGTGAAAATCTAGCTTTTGTGTTACTGTTACGCCAAGGTCGCTAGTGTTGTTTACTCTGGCCATCTCGTGTCCATCAAGTGTGTAAACGTTTTCGATGTAATGCCAAAGTAATACCGAGCCTGGGGGGGTGGGGAGGAATCCGGGTTTAGTGGGTTTGCGAGTCTCACACTAGTCGCGCAGGCTGCTAGTGGCGCATGTGCATCATTCATTACCGAAACCTCCCAGAACAAAAAAAAACAACAAAAAAAGTGTGTAAACGTGGTACTCCTTCAGACACAAAATGGTGCATATAAGGACTGATATTATCATATCGATTTTAGCGCATCAATCGGAGATAGATTCAATTGTTTTCCGAATTATTTCCCTTTCGTTCTCTATGTCAAATGACCTACAAAATATAAGGTCATCTGCGGAGCGTTTGTGCCTAATGATTTCTGGAATAAAATTTTAAGGATCTAAAATTAATATTGGTCACAGACATGATCCTTGAAGCACTCCCGAGCCTCAAGAATCGTGTCTATGAGCTTGAGGTAATCCTTATCGACTAAAACTGTTGTTGACCCGTATACAGATCGTATCATTCTTTAGATAATTTGATGAACATAAAAGTGTGCTTTAATCAGTTAATCTTAATTTATGTGTTTTTCTTTGTTAAAAGTTTTGAAAAAATCAAAGTAAATACAACCAATGCTTTCTTTTTGTTGGTATAATAACATTTCATGGCCATTTCAATTAGTTGCGTTGCTATGGATTTGTCTTTAGCAAAGCCATGCTGCTGCTCGTCAAGCACCCGTTCACACAATTGCATCCTCACGAAGGAGGTCGAAGATCGTGGCTGGTAGAAAGGCGAGCTCAATGGCCAAATCGGCGTGTTTCCCGATAACTTTGTACTGCTCATCTGGGGCAGCCTAAGGCTAAACATATCATCCACAACAAATTTTTCAAATAATATATACACTATTAATTACTGTGCTACAGGTCTTTAATTGTCAACGTTCGACTTGTGTATCCTTTTTGTGTGAAAACGTGATTACGGATTGTTCGTAAAAATCAAGCACAATACCATCTTCGTAGGATCTGGCATAAATTAATAAAAGTGGCGTTGTTATAATATGCGTCGCATTTTTTCGCGGGGAGAAGGTAAATGCGTGGACCATGTAAGCAAAGGAGAAATACATTTTTTAAGACATCCGCTCTGAAAATATCATCGATGAAGACCGCATTTTTTGTTCTTTGGAGCCGTCAATAAGTATTTTTCTTTAAAGCGCTTATTGACGTGTCTAATTTTTTTTTTTAATCTTTAAAATTAAGATTGGATTTTTCCAATACCGAAAGTTTCTTGCTTGCCTGACACAGTTTACTCGCATATCGCGGATTTGCGTAATTTTCAATAGATGATTCTTGACTAAAGATATACTTACGAAGCCTATTATTATTTTAAGACTATTATTAAAGGTGCGTTTGAACATAAATTCATAGATTACAGCACGCGCGTGCGCAAAACGCGAACTTCACCCACAAAGAAGACGGTCTAAAACCCTTAAGACGCTGGACGTCAAATAAAGATTTATGAATCTACTTCAAAGGTTTATCAATGGTGACGACAAACGTTTCTCCTTCATTATGGTACTCTGTGAAGGTACATGGCTCAATATATATCCAGTCGTTCTGTTTAAATATGTTAGAGTCGAAACGATATTCGGTATCTTCGTTACCATATAATATAATATATTACTTTATGTCTGCTATCGCTACCACAAGAAATGCCACTGCAACTACACCGCGGCAATATGTCTAGCACTAAGTCTTCTACCAGAGTGCGTTCTCCGCATAGCTCTGGTGCCATGGTAGCGGACGCGTTCTTGGGCAATCCCAGTACACGTTGCACAAAGCACGCATTTGCACGGTCAACATTTTTGAGATCACGTAGTAGTGAGTGCGGCGCAATTACTGGGAGACAGTACTGAATTATCGGGATAATCTTCATCCTGAACATTTTCATGCTGTTTCAAAATCTACATCTCGGATGTCTTCAAGTAGCATAGTCACGGCGATGGCCTTTGCTCACAGCTCTTCGATGTGTCTGTTAAAAGTCAGTCGCGGTATGGTTGGCCAGCTCAAGGCAAGTACTGTTGTCTTGACGCGATGGTCGGCAAGGGCGTATGAGCTGCCGCGGCTGAAGCAAAGGACCTTTGGTTTAGAAATATTAATTATCAGCCGATTTTCCGCACACCATTTTGATGTTTCATTTAGGCAGAATTGCACGTGACCCCGGGATTTGGCTAAGATGACGAGGTCGCCCGCGTAAGAGGTATGCGGTGCTTGCATTGCGCGCAAAAGGTCTGCTAAGCCAGCAATGTACAGTATAAAGAGAAATGGGCTTACGGAGTCGCCTTGCGCAACTCCAGTCTTCTGTGTAACGGGCTCGTTTACATAGTCATTTCCGTTTTTATGGTTATAAAATTGCGGCTCAGCATCTCTCGAATTAAATTAATAGTTGGCCCATAATGTTGAACTTCTTTCGAAGGGTTTTGAGAAAGCGGTCCCTAAGCACACTGTCGAACGCGGTTTGAAAGTCGACAAAGGCCGCACACGTCATGTTTTTGTCGCGTTGGCGTTCGCTTGCGTGTTCAATCACGAGCCGTTCCGCGTTTGCTGTTAACCTTCCTGGTAGCAATCCAAACTGTTCACAGGGCAGATCATTAACTGTGTATTTATACTTCCTCTTCACTGTGAGCGATGTAAGCAGTTTGTATATGACACTGGTTAGGGCAATTCCTCAATAGTTTTTCGGGTCAGTAGTATTCCCTTTCTTTTTGCTAAATGTGTTGCATGAGTATTTTTCTTCACCCGTTAGGTATTCTGCCTTGTCGAGTGCATTTGTTAAAAAGCCTAGTCAGATACGGGCCTATAGCTTGCACATTAGCCTTTAAATGTTCATATACAATATGGTCCGGCCCGGCTGATTTGCAATTTTGTCTCGATATTATTGCACCTATAAGTTTATCATCTGTGAACACAAGTCTCGTCTGAAACATCTCTGGGCAGGAGTGTAAAATCGTTTCCTAACAGGTTTGTGAAGTGTCTGATCCACTCATTATCTTTTATGAGCGGGTTTCCTGTATCTATGTGGCAGATGAAGCCACTTTTGTGAGAGTTTCTTTACACTGAGCTGTATGAGATTTAAACGTTGCTGTTGTTCATAGTGCTGTCGTTTCTCTCGTATCATATTTTTGAGCACTCGTTTCATTAGCGTCAGCTGGTAAAATTCATTTTGGTTAAAAATCTTTATTGTTACGTATTACATTTTTTAAAGCTTTATGTTCGTGATCGAACCAGGGTTTGTGCTTGAACGGCTTTTTTTCTCTTGTAAGCGATGATAAATATCTAGCCCAGCGGAGGTTCCTCCCGCTGCAGTCTTATGTCATCGAGGTTTTTAATCGATTGCATCGCTTGTATCAGTATGTGGGGGTTTAGCGACCGAGTTATCCTACAACTAGATACTGGGGGCGCGATGTGTGTTTGGACGCGAGATAAGTCGAATGTTACCTTACAGTGTTTGCGGAGAGCTGAGGGTAGTGACCGAAGGTTGTAGATTATGAGCCCTGGCTGCGATGCTGAGGGTAATACAATATCGACTGCGCTAGCGCCGTTCCAACTCATGTATGTTACTTCTGTATAGTCATTGCCAATTTGCAGTTCTTATTAGTTCATGTGTCCCTGCTATGAAGGCAGCTCGGTGGCTACATTGGTGTCCACGCCAATTATAATGTGTTTTCTGGTTTAATACAGAGTTTATGACACTCCCGAATATCTTCAATAATATCGGCTACTTGTCTTTCTGGGGGGCTTTATATACATACGAGATAGTAATCTGTGATTTCTATTACAACGTGCGGAGGTGTGGCACATAACAGCTGGGCCCATTCAGTAGCTCTTATTGCAACACATACATCTCACTTGGGTCTTCGCCTGCCATGATTCTTTATGACCATGACCATTTATTAGACCATGAAATACTTTATGATTAGGCAATGTGATACATGATCTGTCCATTACGAACGTCTTTCTTGATAGCAGTATGTCATAGGCGCTAAGTTCATCTTCCCCTAAGGATTTCCATAGCGATTCGACATTCCACAGAAGACGGCACGATGATGGCTCGTTCGATGACATGTGTCCATCCACTTTGGTGTGCGCAGGTTCAACGTCCAATCACGTAGGCGTGCTTGATATGGAGTTGTCGCCGTTTGGCTTGCTTCGTTTCTCGCCTGTGGTAGTAATATTCGTTTATCCCATAGATTTGGTATGGTTTGAGCTGGCCGCGAAAAAGGATAAAGCGGATACCGGCCGGCGACACGTCTGGGTCTAACAGGTCGTTGACGGTACGTCAGTCTTCACTTGCACGTGAAAGCTGTTGTAATATGCTTGATTTAAGCCTGTCAGCTTTGTTACTTTTACGTCGGCCTCTGTTCCTACGATTCGGGCGATGTATTCTTTAAGCACGTCAGCCATGTGCGATATCTGTAGCCGGCTGACGGAGAACGATTTCGTTCTCGGTATCGAAACCCCCTGGAGGAGACGCCCTGCAGACGACTAACTGACGACGCGCACGTGTGTGCATGTCGCCGCAGACGACACAGACGCCAATCACATTCACAACACCTGCCTTCTCGGGTGCCTCGTGTGGCCACGTGGCGTCTCAGGATGGCTGCGGGGTCGACACCTTGCTGGTACGATGGTCTGTGCACTTTTCCGGTCAATTTAGCCGATATTGTTAGCGAACAATACCGATTGACCGGGAGCGAGCGAAGATGCGGCCGTCTGCTTTGGCAGCCGGAGACAGACTGAGTTGCTGCTGCTGTTGTTGTGATGACGGTTGATTTTGGTGCTTCTCAGAGAGGCCCTGGATATCTATATATATATATATATATATATATATATAATGATAAGCCGAACACCGTCTCGCCGTCGCCAGGCAGCCGCCGTGCATGATGACTCATTCGAGGTGATGAAAAAGAATAAGAATCATACCGATCCGACACAGCTCATCGACCATCCAGAGCTCTCTGATTCGAGCGGTGATACTCCCGCCATGTTGCCGGGATCGGTTAAGATCACCATCGAGCCTGCGAAGGAGGTTACTGAAAGCTTCATCGAAGTGGCTTCTGACCCTCTACCGTATTACTACGGTTCAGGTGTAGACCTCTCAAAGGAAGATCCCATATATCAGATGCTGATGAAGAAGGTTGAACCGAAAGTTACCGTTACGATGCAATTCATCGGCCGGGCTGACCTCCCTGACTCGAGCGCTGATTTTCCTGCCATGTTGCCGGGATTGGTCACTATCACCATCGAATCTGCAGAGAAGGAGTTTGAAGAGTTAATCGAAGTAGATTCCGACCCTCTGCTATATAAGTATAATACAAGTATAAACATTTCCGAGGAAAACTTGCATCATTACCGCCATCTGCGCTATTGCCGCCACCCGTTCTATCCTGAGCAGGAAGGCGACGTCTATTACATCAGATCCCGCTCTTGTTAAGTTCGTTACTACCGCTAAGGCCTCGCACTTGGACGTTGCCCGATTTTTCCTGGCGAATACTATTCATTTTATGACGGCCTCGGCCGCACCACACTGCACAACATAGATACTACAAAACATTAACACAAGTGGCGCTAGCATACAACTTCTCCGAGTTTTTTTCTGCGGTCATTTATGCTAGTGATAATGGAATCCATTATTGCAAAATGGCTGAAGCCGCAACTACATGTCGATGTACAAGTAAAGCATATGTAAATGAATAAAGGGCAAGTTAAGTATATGTAAATAAATAAAAGACAATTCACACCTGGTCTTACCCTTGGCAATGCTTACCTCGGCTGTGGGTGTCCAGCAGGAAGACCCCCTCGCTCCCCCTTTGTTCTGCCTTGCCGTGAAAGATCTGGTCAACTCTCTCGAAAGTCCACTTAACCTGTGGTATTTGGACGATGGTGTCATAGGAGGTAGCGCCAGTACATTATGTGAAGACATAAAGAAAATACTGAGCTTCGCTAGATGCAGCAGCCTAGAATTGAACCCGACCAAGTGTGAGGTCGATATAAAAGGAATGGGCGCAAATGATACCCCTGTCATCCTGGAGTTACTTCCGGGGGCCGCGTAACTGGCGACGACCTAGACCTTCTTGGGGTACCTTTATCCTCTGACAACCTCACCTCGACGACCGAGCGATGGAGAGAAAAACTCCAGGTCAGTCTCAACCGCCTCCCTCAGCTTGGCGTTCATAAGGGAATGTACCTTCTACGTTCGTGCTTCTCCGCTTCGAATCTGAACTATCTGTTTAGAGGTGTCAACTGTATAGCCTTTTCATCTCACTTGGAAGAACTAAATGTGAAAAAAGGCGACGCGTTGGAATCTCTACTTAACCTGCGGCTACGGGGCGACCCCTTAACCCAAGCATCACCACCGGTCGCAAGAAACGGGTTGGGACTCCCCGAGGCAGTTTCGCTTTCAGTTGCGGCGCATATTGCCTCCCTGCATTCAGCGATCAGTGACATCGAGGCTATCCTAGACCCCCAGGCTGTAGCGCATTTCCGATCTACGTTGGAGAAGACCCAAGGTAAAGCCATCGCATTCTGTGGGGCTCTCCCGGAGACCCCTTCTTTTCAGTCTGCGTGATCAAATTTGGTACACGACCATCGATGGAGCGACCTGTGGAGCCGAGCAACTTCCGACGCCGACAAAGCGAGGTTACAAGCCGTCTCCTCGCCGGGTGCAAGCGTATGGCTACACGCCCTCCCGAGTCCTCAACTGGGTACTCTTTTAGACGATGAGTCTACACGAATATTGGTCGGTTTGAGAGTGGGAGCAGAACTGGTTTCCCCCCATCGCTGTGGTTGTGGTGACGAAGTCGACTCCCTAGGCCACCACGGTCTTTCTTGCGTCCAGAGTTCAGGCAGGATCGCACGCCACTCGGCCCTGAACGAGACGTTCTGCAGAGGATTACGGTTGGCAGGCTACCCATGTGTGCTGGAGCCCCCTGGTTTAGTCAGAGATGACGGAAAAAGGCCTGACGGAATGACTCTGACCCCATTCGATCGGGGCCAGATGCTGGTGTGGGATGCGACTGTTACCGACTCTTTAGCCCCTTCAATGGTCGGTACTGGCGCAGCCCGCCCTGGGCATGCGGTTGCCTTAGCGGAAACAGCCAAGTGCAGGAAGTACTCAAGCCTGGACTATCCCCACTTGTTCTCACCTCTAGCTTTTGAGACGTTGGGGGGACCAGGGTTGCTTGCCAAAAAAATACTCAGAGACGTCGGGAGAAGATTAGTGGTTGCTACAGGAGACAAAAGAGCGGGGGAGTACTTACTGCAGCGCTTGTCGTTGGACGTTCAGAGGGGGAACGCTGCGTCGGTGAGAGGAACTTTGGCCAGGTGGACCAGCCCCAGCTTGGACCTAGAGCCTTGAGTTGTTTATTTTCAGTTCGTTAAGTGACACATTGTGATAACAGACAACATGGACAAATAAATTTGCCGGCGGGCTATGTCGGTCCATATATAAGTAAAAGACAAGTAAAGTATATGTAAAAAAATAAGTACATGTAAGAATCAAACGAGTAAAGTATATGTAAATAAATAAGAGAAAAGTAAAGTATATGAAAAAAAATGTAAGAATCAAACGTATTCGTTAATTGTCGTAAATCTAGCTAGCAGACAGAATAGTGATTGGGTGAGTTTGAAAGTTGGTTCTACATTTTGGTCTTAATCGGTCTACTCTAAGAGTTCGATGCGTACAGGACGCTTGTATTCGTGTAGTCAACCAAGTGGATGAACAGCGAACTCTATTGAACTCTGACAGCTGCTTAAACTGGCCCTTTCGTAGGAGAGTAATACTTTATAGAGGAAGGCGTCTCCTTGCATCTCTTCTATTGATACTCAAACGTTCACATTTGACGGAATGCCTCACGCCTTTTGGTTCGTAAGGATCACTAAGTCAGCTGTTCACAGCTACCGTGTTGACGTGTTTTTGGCGCTCCGCAAAATTGTGGTTTATTCGTGGTTCTGCGGCGCTCACATAGTAAAGTGGTACTGTGAAGAACAGAGTGCAGTTCCTGGAACTTTCTGGACACCTTCCACAGTCTCTTGCTGCCTTGGAAAACACAATTCTGGTACTGCCTGGGAAACACAACCACCACTGACAGTACCTGCCAAATACTGTTCAGCCACTGAATTGATCGCCAAGAAGCCGAGGTCGCAGTGGCGCAGCGGTTGCGCAAAGGACTATCGTGTGTACAATCGCGTGTTTGAATCCCAGAGTTGTGATTTTTTTTTAAAGGGAAACACGCATAAAGTTACAACAGCAACAAGCAACGGCGGTTAAAATGGCTAACGCAACGAGAGACGGTCTCACAGATAAAGCCACCGGCCAAGCCCCGACACATGTAACCATGAATTGCATCAGGTGCGTGCAACCTTTTGTACATGGAACCGGTGTACAGTGTGGGCTGCTAGTACTATTTTCAGGCGCAGTGCCTGTCAGCCGCCAGCCAGACCCTCGCACAGCAAAATCCTGATGGGTATAGATGTGCACTCTGCCGTGTCAGTGACCCACTGGGCGGCAGCATTTTGCCTCGTGTTCATTCGGCGCTCGAAAGCTCGGCAGACCGAGTGCTCGCCGACGTACTTGCAATGGTGTTTCAAAGAAGCATTCTTATCGAAAGAGAACTGGTTGACTTGCGTAGGAGAGTCCACGACCAGCCGCAGTCCCAGGTCGACATGCAGACGACGCCCGCCATCAATGTGAGCACGGCTGGGCTTTCACCGAGGACAAAGAAGAGAGCTTTACTCTTCGGCGATTCTTCAGTAAAGAAACTCCGAGGTCCGTTGCGCATGCACCTGCCTAATAGTCAACAGCTCACAGTAATGACCTTGCATAACAAAACAGGGTTAGAAATGATACATGAGGCCAAGAAAAAGATTGAAGAAGCTCCTGATACTATATTTGGGGTTTTCTTCCATCCAGGACCGGATAACTGCTTAGACTTTAGAAAGGACGAACTCCTTTCTGGGATAGCAGACTTCGCCTCGTGGCTCGATCAATATGCCGGGGGAGCCAAGTTGACTGTCTATTCAATCCCGGTGCTGCATAAAGAGTGCAAGGCAACAAACGATGCTCTTAAAGTGCTTTGCGATGGAGGTTCGATCATATATCAGCCTCTTACCAAGGTCCAGAAACCAATGCTTATTAAGGCTACCACGACATACGATGACGAAGCAGCAGGCACTGTTGCCCGTATTGCAGCTCGCAACGTGACTGCTTTTTTGGGACTACCGTTACCGAAAAAGGCGGAGAAGAAGCCAGAGGTTATCTTGGCCAGAAAGAAAGGCGTCACCAGGGTCGACCAGAAAACCGCCTCAACAGTTACGCCGGCCCCGCTCCCACCCGACTTAAGTCGCCTATGCAAGTCGTTCGAGGAAGCGATAAAGGAGTTGAAAGCGGCAACCGAGACCAAGAAAAACACCCAGAACAACTCGGCACGACGACTCGACCAGTCCAACCGCCGCAACTACCGGTCAAACCGTTCCAGAGGCCGACAGTTCAATTAAGGGTGTGCCAGTGGAACTGTGAGGGCATACGGACAGTGCTTCCGGTCGTTCCAAACAGCGACCTCGAAGGTTACGATATTGTCCTTTTAACGGAGACGTTCACTACTGAGCGCTTCGATGTTAACGGATACTACTCATATCACTGCCCAGCTTTACGGCCCTCGCGCGGTCGGCCAATTGGTGGAGTCTCTCTGCTGGTTGGCCCCCGACTCAAACAAGCAAGAATCCTATTGGCCGAAGACAACACCATCGTCCTCAGCACCTCCCATTTAACTTTTATTGGGATGTACAGTAGTGGCAGCCGGGACTCTGTTGAAGATATCTTAGAAAAGATTGGTCGCGCCGTTGCGACTATTCCAACTGGTGTACCAGCTCTTTTGGCCGGAGACTTGAACTGTAGGCTTGACACTGCTGCGTCGTCCCGGACAATGGGCGTTCGCCAAGCGCTAGAGGAGTATGGATTCTGGATATGTACTACTCCGTCGCCGCCAACGTTTTACTCTGACGGAGGTGGACCTGGCGATAATCCGCAGAGGGGTGGGTCCTCTACAATCGATATATTCGCTTACTCAGGTCCTGAGGGAGACATCGAATATGGCGGACAAGTGATTGGCCTTGTAATTACCGGATTTAAAAAGCATGTACCAGTTTCTTTAACAGGTAAAGTTAAAGATGGAGGTGGGAGCGCTAGTACGCCGAGACGCCAGGGGCTCGGAAAATGCATCGACGTAAACAAATTACGCATGAAACTTTGCGCTTGGCATCCCAATCAACTACTAAGAAGCGGTGCGCTCCTCTACATATAGGCGTACTCTGAGGGGAAGTCGGTCACCTGAGTGGTTCGACTCATATTGCTACCGTGTGAGAGTCTATGTTATTCAGACTCTCATTCTGTCCCGAGAACACCCAGAGATAAGAGACTTTTATTGTAGACATCGTCGCTGGTACCGACAGCTAATAGAATTCAAGAAAATCTTGTTCGCCAAGGAAAGTGAAAATCGTATGATTCGAAGAGCCAGGTTTGAGCCTCACTGCGGCCTTAAAAGGAACTTTACGTTCTCTAGTTGTCCAGTTGCCTCCGACCGTCTGCGCCAACACTTCATCGACGCATTCACAACAACAGATAGCACACCAGGGATCATCCCGTTATCGTGTGAATTATCGGATGAATACGAGAGTCTACTATCCCAGCAGATAGATGCTTCGTTCTCTCTTATGGAAGTTCAAAGTGCGATCGAAAAGTTGAAGAATAACAAGGCCTTCGGACCCGACCTCGTCCGGAATGAACATATAAGGGCGGCGGTCCTCCTAACGCCGCTTTGGACGGCACTCTTTGACAAGTGCTTGGAAACAGGTGAAATTCCAGCAACCTGGTCGGAATGCTTGCTAAAGGTCATCCCCAAAGGCAAAGGTGACCCGCTTTGTCCATCCTCTTGGCGAGGCATTGCAAAGAAAAGCTGCATCTACAAAATATTGTCATGTCTCCTGGCACGCCGGCTTAGCTTCTATCTCGAAGCAAGGGGAATCATCCCTCCGGAACAGCATGGATTTCGCGCGAGACATTCGACAATGACCGCATCCCAGGAGCTTTTAGACGAGGTGAAGCGCTCGGTCACCGTCAAGCACCAAGCACTGTACGCTGTATTTGTAGACTACAAAGCGGCGTTTGACACTGCCCCCAGGGATATTGTCATGGAGAAGCTAGCCGCCGCGGGTGTGGGCCCACGAGTTTTGGGGATACTGGCAGCTATTCTGAAGGCAAACCCAGTCATTCTAGATGACGGCATTCAGGAATACCAGCCTTTCCTACAAACCACCGGCTATCCCCAGGGTGATAATCTCAGCCCGCTCTTATTCTCAGTCTTACTCAGTGATCTTCCGGGCCTTATAAATGACCACTACCCCTGTGTCCGCATAACTCTCTATGCCGATGACCTGGTGGTATATAGTAGTGTTCATGGATCTAAACAGGTCCCTGAGGCTGCTGGAGACATACAGCAAGCAAAATGGTTTAACAATTAACGTATCGAAGACAAAAGCTATGAAATTCAGATCCGGGGGACCCCTGAGGAAAAGTGATAGGCTCAGCTTGGGCGGTGTCTCTGTAGAATTTGTCTCGGAGTTTACTTACCTGGGTGTTAAACTAACGCCAAGCGGCACCTTTTTCGCAGCTCACATATCTCAGCGAATTAATAGCAGCATTGTCGCCATGACCTCAATCTCGGCTCCACAGAAGCTCTCAGTAAAAACAGCTTTAATACTGTTTAATCTGAAGGTGGCCTCGGTGGCATCTTATGGTATCACATTAATTTGGAAACACCTATCCGCTCAGCAGCTTAGCGCTCTCGACACGGTGAAGGCAACGTTTCTTAAGAGAGTTCTGGGCCTCCCTAGAAATGCTCAAAACAGGCTAACTTATAGTCTGTCGAGGACCATGCCGTTCATCGAGGACATGGTAAACCGCTTTCAACTTCCGACCACCGCCTCACTGCGAGAGTTCCGTAGGCACTTCGAGCAGAAAATGAGGGAAGTACCAGAAGCCTTCTACAAAACACCGGCAATGTTGGACAATACATGGATGGAACCGCTCTTCGAGCAACGACACGTTCTCACCCGCTACTCCGTCCATGGGTTCCACCACAAACTGTGCCACCGCAGTGGGTTCCATAACCCTTCTGATGAGTGTTGCTGCAAATTTTGCGGCCTTGTATGCACCAAATATCATCATGAAACATGTCGGTCTGCGCCAGGCGTTAGGTCGCTGACATCTTCTTGAGATGCTTGATTAATGAATACGTGTAATGTAATATAATCAACAATACCGAAAGGTGATGTAATAATAAATAATTTTGGTTCGTAAGCATGGACTGTTTTTCTGTTTCATAGTACTGCACGCTTGAATTGATTTACGCATGCTTATGAGAGCGTTCATCTACGATCTCCTATCATCGAACAAATGCGCTGAAATAGTGCATTCGACTTTATCAACTAAATTCAATTCTATTTACATCCGTCGTAATACTGGCACAATGTTAAGCCTATAATAATTAAAGTAATCAATGCGCAAGTAGGACATACGGGAACGGAACACGGTAGAGGGACGCAGGCGTGGAATCAACAAAATCAGAGCAGCGCAAAATGTTCAGGCGCGCGGTATGGGCATTTAAGCGAGGAGGGAACGGTAGGGTACAGATACAGACACACAGGATGGGACAACAGATGCAGGGACAAAAGAGAGAGGAGTGGTCAATATGGATACAGAGAAGAGTGCGACAACAGGTACAGGGGGAATCAAAACAACGGGAGCTACTTCCCGAGGGAGGGGGAACACATAGAAGCAGTGGAGATCAAGGGGGCACTGGAGGTCATCAGACGGTTGGCCATCAGTGGCATAGAGAGGAGGGGATAAAGGTTGACGTAAGATCCAAAAGAGGAAGCAGGGCAAAAGGAAAGCGTATGAGCAATGTTCTTTTTGAACGGGTTGCCATGTTAAACATGAGAGGAGGGAGGCGAAGAGGTAAGTGGGAAGAACTATATAAGTTACTAAAAATAAGATCTGTCGATATCATGATAGTAACGGAAACGCATTTGTGTGGGATGGAAGTGCCGCCGGGAAAGTCATATACAGACAAATGAAAATTGGCGATGGGTTCCAGATCAAGTTTGGGAACTATGTATGGAAAGGAAAAGCGGGAAAGGGGCGGGGTAGAATGGGTATACGATCATTCAAGAGCGAGTGGGCTATTGGCAAATGCCAGGGCAGAGATGTTGGATACAAGGATACATAGAGCTAAATATAAGGAGGGGCAAAGTACAGAATGTCGAGCGTGTGGGCTAGAGAATAAGTAAATCGAGCATATTATTAAAGAATGCATAGCCTTAGGGGGGAGCAGAGATATAGAGCTCTCGGAGGCCCTAGCTTTAGGACCAAATGTTGGAAATGACCTGGTCGATATTACAAAGAAGAGGTTATCACAATGGAAAGCAAATACGCAGTAAGTATTGAAGTAGACATGGATTATATGGATGCGTAGGTAATATATATGCTGCTGCTCTAAGCGCCCCTGATATAAAAGGGTGTCATGTGTATTTAGGTATACATGCCAAGCGAACAATAAATCAATCAATTATATTATTATACCTAGCCTAAATCTACTGCTTGATCGCTGAAACTGAGGGGCTGTCAGGCAACGAACTAATTTCTAATGACTTACATATTTTGTCGAACCCAACAGCACACAGAGTTAACAAAACATTACACCAAAAGTAGTTGTCATGTCTGATTACATAAATACATTATTCGGTTGGCATACAATCAAATGGACGCAAGCACAGCCTGATCAAGCCTACCTACTTGAATGCGACTAATGTCCCTGCCCTACTCTCCCAATGTTGAATTGTTTGATTAACGTAAGTACACATTGTACGTGATTAATATGTAACTTGAAAATCTCTAATGAAAGAGTAAATAGTTACGTCTCAACATCTAAAGTAACATTGGGCTGTTCCCAAGAGACAATATTATTAGTGCGTAGGTGAACTTTCTACACAGATTCCTTGAAGTTCATAAATTGCTCTAATGTGTACACAAAAAAGTATTTTCTAGCGTTAATATTGTATTTTGTTATAGAGTAGAAATCGAACGAGGCAATATTTGACGTACATTGAAAACGTTTGTAGATGATATAGCTCCTTTGATACGAAGATACCTATTTTGATTGCTCTTTAGGCCATAATATTCGTGAGGACAATATCATACTCGAGTGAAGGCGACCTAATCCAAAACATGCATCAAAGATTTTGAACTGCTGACAAATACTGCCAATGAGAACAGTCTATACGTGACTGAGCTGGTGGGGGCCGCATCTCCTCGCCTCGATTGGATCATACGTTCCTTCGTCGTCAAAAAAGCACAAAACGATTCGTCTATAATTTCTCACATATTGTCTTTGTAGAACATTGAGGACTCCAGAGTTTTTAAAGCACGAAATAGTTGTACTTTCGGGAACTTCCTAGATGACATAGGTAGCAGTGTCCAAAGTCGCGCACGTAGAAAAATCCTAATCACCGCGAATTTTTCCACTGCCTGTACAGACCTGGACAACAAGACCACGTCAGAGCTACATAGATAGACGATTTCATGAGTAGATGGTGGAACTGCACCTGGACGTGGTCAACGATGGCCAGAATTCCCACTTAAGGCGGGGTCTACAGAGTTTCTTCATTGATCGTACATTAGCAGACGAGGCAACACTGCCAATGTTGTCATGATGCGCCGCCTTGACCGGGACAATCTATATCGGGACAAGCTTATCAAGTCCTGGATGAGAAAGCACCGCAGATAGTTGAGCAGGGATCTAAAGCTGCCAACATCACAGACCTATTGATTCCGGCCTGCATTCGAGCAAGGCTACCATTCTCCTGAGGTTCGGCCAAACGTCCGCCTAATAGGTGGACCAGAAAGGTGGAAGAGACCTGGAGAACATGCATCAGATGCAACAGAAACTACACACATGGGGTACGAACACGGATACGACGGAGAAGCGAAGAGGGGCACAACTAACTGTACGAGACAATGGACCGGGCGACACGCCCTTCAGGAGACGTGCAATGAAGCCCGAAAAAAGCCTAAGGAGTTAATCGCATGGAAGTCGAAGAAATAGCGAGGGCTAAAACAATTGGTGTAAATTCTCTCTTGAGAGCTCCCCTGGCGTCATCATGGGCTAGCTCTGCAGGCTTCTCCACCACTGTCCCTGAACGATATTTGAGTAAGAGGTCGGGCTTATTATATCCGTTTTAGGGAGTTTGCCGAGTCCCGCTCTAGTCACTGCTAGCTGCCAGTGGCGCAGGCGCATCTCCGAAACCTTCCAAAAACATGAGCTTAACTCAACAATAACCTTCTAGCTTAATCATACTGTGCTATTGTTCTTCACTACCTTTACTATCTGTGTACACACTTCCGTACGAGCCGTAAAGGGGAGCTACTGTCTGAGCTGGCATTGTAGGTCATTACTTTTGAGAGGATCGTTATGCACAAATTAAGCTTTTTAGCAGCCAGGTGGCTTAGTAGCAAAGCTATTTCGGGAGGTCGTGGGTTCAAAACCTAGACCGGTTACTTTTAAATGTGTTTTCATGGTTTCCAATTTAGACAGGGTGAGGCCGGAGTGGATGACAAAAGAAACAAAAACAAAGAGCACAGATGTTAGCAACCTGCATTTTAACCATGCAACGGTGCATTACCATCCAACCCCCCGTTACCACTTAGTTTTCAAACGTTATGAGGTTTATTCTATCGAGCTATCTTTTACTTGGGGACATAGCCCAGTGGGCTCAATTCCCTCTCTTCGGTCAGGGGCACACTGTATATATGTATATATACAGTTCTAGTGGTTTAGCTACACTTTGATAAAAAAATATCGGGGCTAAGGTCATTGGGTTACACTTTTGTCTTAGCTAATGCCTGCATTTTCTCCTTTGTTTTGGCGGGAAAAGACCGGAGAAAAACTTTTATTTCACGAAAGACCGAGAAAAACTTCCTTAGGGTTGATGTCTAGAGTTTGAGACACCCTCTCTTCTAGATATATATATATATATATATATATATAAATCCACGGGCTATCCTGCAACCGAAGCGAAGGACGTCAAAGCCGTCACAGCGAGATTAACGAGATTACCGCCCGGGCCTTAAGGTCAGCTCTACTGCCATGTATTCGAGAGCCAATCGGCCTCCTGAGAAGCGACGGAAAGAGGCCTGACGGTCTCACCCTTATCCCTTTTGAAAGGGGAAAGGCGCTTATTTGGGATGCTACAGTCACCGACACGCTCGCCCCCTCGAACATGGAGGCCAGCGCATCAGCCGCTGGCTCCGCAGCACGCAAGGCAGAACGTCTAAAGACCAACAAATACGCTCAGCTCACCGACGAGTTCATTTTTGTGCCACTAGTATTGGAGACACTAGGGGGACTTGGCCCTGAGGCATGGTCACTTTTACAGAAGATTGGCAAACGAATTGAACTCACGACGGGGGACAAAAGAGCTTTCGACTTTCTACTCCAGCGGCTATCTCTGGCGGTTCAGCGCGGCAATGCGGCAGCAATTATGGGCACAATGAGGGGCTGCCTCGAGGATAAGCTCGATTGGTAGCACCCCTCACAAGCCCAAGAGTAGTTAGATATTCATATTCCACTGTAACTTCAAAATGAAATAAAAGATCAGTAAATGCGACAAAAAAAAAAAAAATATATATATATATATATATCGCATCTAACAGATATTATATATCACATCTATTACCCCGTCAATAATGGGTACACTAGTCTTCCTAAATTGACTCTCGCATAGAGGTAAACATAAATAATTTCATTCCGGCAATTTTTTACCAACACAATTGTAACTGTAGTAGGCTTGAATTATTATAGACTCCTTGCAAAAAATTGTAAATACATGAAACAACATACCGTTGGAGATGTGTCTATAATAAATAAATAACCTTGTTAAAAAAATATGTATATATATATATATATATATATACATGCGTACATATGGGGTCTCCCAGAACTCGTTCAGCAAACTGTGGCATCTAGTACAACTCGGCGAAAACAATTTTTCCAATGAACAAGGGGCGGAAATGTCGGCAAAAATCGGCAATTGAACGTGAAGCCAAAATATAAGCATTGTAAAGAATTTCAGTTCTTGCTAACTATCTTCAATATAACATTTGCTCTGTTTTGAGTTAACGTAGAATACAATTTAAAAGATGCAATTTTTTTTGCCTCGGACCGGCTGAAGACCGGGTGAAGTCCAACTAGCCAGTCGGAGAACCTCACCGTCGTGCAGTGGTGGAACTCTCAAAACCTCGCAATTCTCTGGTAGTCTTTAAGGGCCTGAGTAAAAACCTCATTATTGGCTCTGTGGCTCATTTTAGGTGAAAGCTAATTTGACAGTTATATTAAGATTTATAGAATAAACTCCAACCCCCCAAAGCTAAACCTTTGGCGTCGTCAGGAGACCGGATTTGGGGGTCCGGTCCAAAGCAGGCTCGCCGACGCGCGAGAATGCTTCTCTTGCAGAGTGTCAATCGGAACTAACTCCGAGCAACTAAACGGGCACCACCAACACTAGATCGGCCACGAAGAAATTGTGGAGCTTGTATTTGCCGATTCGATATAAGTGCTTGCATATGCTCACTTAATATGCGTACTTATGTGCGCTCATTCAATGTAACTGCTTGTATGTGCCCATATATCGATGTAAGCTAGTAATCCTGCCAATTCACTTTCATGCTAGCTCGGCTAAAAGTAAATCGCTGGAAATACTGCAGCACGGTATCTGAAACATTTGCTCAGGCACTTTGTGCACCTGCATTTTTAAGCGGCTTACTGAAAGCGTACAGTATAGCCCTACAGTACAGCACGTGATTAAACCCATGTGCGGTAAACGAGGCTGTTATGGCATGTGTATTACCCGTGCTTCTTTCCGACATGTGCTATGTGATGCTGTGGTTTTATAGATTCCCACAACTATTTTTCCTAACCTCTCGCTTTGTCGAGCCCGGTGGCGTGGTGGCATGTGTCTGCGCCTCGCGACCGAATGAGACACATACATGTAGGTGCGCGGGTTCGAGTCCCACCGTTGCACATTTGTATTTATGGGGGTCCGTCTATGAAGCAATGCGAAAAGCAGTCCCATGGACGTTAAATCTTGGCTGAGAGCCAGTCCCGAATAGATTTTTTATACCCCTCGCTTTACATAACCATGCAGCTTTTGTCGGGCCCATGTGTGCATGCATGGCATCTGTTACTAGTAGCCCCCCTTAAAACGAATCTGTTTGTCCATATTTGGCTGCCTTGAAATTTTTTTTCAGAAAGAGCAACCTATTCCTCCCTGTGAGTTATCTGCTTTTTTCTCGGTATGTCCTGCATAAATGACTTCCTGAAGGTAACAAATAGTTGTATCTTGAATTTTAAAGTTTACTTTAAATTCAAAATTACCTGCATGTTATGCAAGGGTAGCACCACTGATTACGCTGGTAGATGCAACCTAGTTCTTACAATACCGATAAACAATTGAATTTAAACTCACATTACTTAATCAGTAATCCTGCTGTCCGATAGGAGAACATATTGTTCACTCTTTTAGTTTGGGTCTCCTTCGTATAGTCACTCATTCTTATGCTCTCTTGATCTTACATTTCTGCAATGGGTATACGGTCTAGAGTCTATAGTTTATTTGCTCGCCCAAAAATTGCTCAATTGATTCAATATGCTTCTTGACAAAAGGCCGCCATACTGAGCTGATTAGGTAAACTTGAGTAAAAATAGAGCATCATAAAGTTAAGGATAATTGTCTGGTTAGCTTTATCGAGAACAACGGAGCATGGCTTTACAGATTATTCTTGCTGAATATGCAACCTGACTGACTGAGATGATTCAAGATTGAGCAACGCAAATGAATAATAAGGAAGCATCTAGTTTTATTTACTTTGATTCTTTAAAAGCAATCAGCAAAGCAGCTTTCGTATATATTCTCAATACTGGTCTTGCTCGCGTGGGTAGAGCTCACATTTGTTCTCTCGATGCAGATATTTTCATATACAGGTAGCTCAATAAGTTCTTAGAATGAAAACCAAGAATTTTCCAAATCATGTTTTTAAATTTATCTTATTCGATATACCCCCGAGATGCTCAATACACTTTTCCCACCAAGATTTCAGAGCTTTTATACCTCTTAAGTAGAATTCCGCGTCTTTAGACTGAAAATAGGCATTGACAGCAGCCTTAACCTCTTCATTGCCGGAAAAACGCTTTCCACCGAGACTATTCTTTAAATGTCCGAAGAGGAAATAATCAGAGGGGGCCAGGTCTGGAGAATAGGAAGGTTGTTCAATAAGTTCGAACCTCAGTTGGGCCAGTTTTGCCGATGCTTGCCGGGACTTGTCTAACAGTCTTGCCTAATATTCTTCTGTGATCGTTTTACCGCTCTCAAGGTAGTCGACCAGAATTATTCTACGTTGGTCTTAAAAAACTGTAGCCATTACCTTTCAATCCGGTCAATGCCGTTGTCCGCACCCTCTTCGGAGGTCCTTCATCAGGTGCACACCATTGGCAAGATGCTTCTTGGGTCTCGGGAGTGTAGTGATGGACCCAGCTTTCATCGACGGTCATGAATCTGCGCCAAAAATCCGACGGATTGTTCGACATCTTGGCCAAATTTCGCTGTGAAGCGAAAACAGGCGCGTTTTTTTGGCCTTGGTTGAGCATATGCGGCAGCCATTTTTCTCTGAGCTCTTTCATCTTCAAGTTTTCGTGCAGGATGAAATGCACACTACCCAAACTGATCCCCAAGGCCTCCGCTATCTCCCTAATGTTCACTCGCTTATCTGCGGCAACGATTTTCCGCACCTTTTCCACGTTTTCCTAATCAGTTGCCGTTTTTGGGCGTTTTGAAGTTTTGAAGGGCGTAGTTCATCCCGGTGCTCCTGCGACCTCTTTTTAACTCATTAATCCAGTTGGAAACAGTGGCAAAACATGGCGCAGAGTCACCGTACACCTCGTCTAACTCAGTTTTCACTTGGGTCGCATTCCAACCTTTGAAATAAAATGCTTGATAACCACTCGAAACTCTTTTTTCTCAATTTTTCAAAATCACGCCGATACGTTGCACGGGAAAAGCGAACAAACGAAATCGCAACGGCCAATCACCATAATATTTTGACTGCTGGCAGTCGAAAAGTTGCAGTTCCTAATAGCGGTGGAAGCGCGCCAAATTTCGAATTCTAAAAAGCTCATTCTAAGAACTTATTGAACTACCTGTATTTACTAGTACCAGTGGATATCCTTGACGTTGTTGGCGTTCTCTTTTGCCTCCTCCCTGCGTTGGCTCCACGTAGATTATATAAGCGTTAGAGGAGAGGGGAAGCAGCAGCGGCAGCAGCACCGACGTGTAGTTGTTTCTGTAACCTAAGCTGTTGCCGTTAGGAGAGCTGAGGAACTACAGTGATCGAAGAGACGTTGCCGAGACGCGGTCGTGGAGGGATCGCTGTGTGGTGAGACAGGCCGGAGTGGCGGTGCTGTACCGGCGTCGTAGAGAAGTCGGACAATAAAAAGGATCACACCAGTGTCGGTCAATATTCGTGTTTTCCTCCTAGTAACCCGTTCAGGCCCTTACATATATATATATATATATATATATATATATATATATATATGCAGGGTGTTTCTGGACGCTTTCGAGAGCCATATGAGATATTGTAGAGCTCGTTAAAGCAATTTTTCCGATGGAACATGGTCTCTGTTGTTTCAGAGTGAAAGTGAAATTACTACATATTGTGACACTGGTGTTTTTGCTCGACATAGGAGCACAAAATTTGCAATTGCGAGACAACCAGTCCTCCTATACAGAAACTAAGCACATGTGTTCGTGAGAAAATTCTGCTTCCTCCGAAGAATATATAACGCCGGCCACAAGATGAAACGTAGTCGTTTAGAATAAAATTCGCAAAAAAGGAGTTTTTTTTATTAGCTTTCACACCAAATACCTCAAAATTAGCATACGACCACTCACAGCGCTCAAAACTAGCACATTCAGGCAAATCAGACAAATCTTTATTACTCCGCAACCACAACTCACATTGCCATAAGTTTAGCACAAACATTATCGTTATAAAATGTGCGTGAGACTAGTTGTCTCGCAATTGCACATTTGTGCTCCTATGTAGGGCAAAAACACCAGTGTCACAAATTGTAGTAATTTCACTCTCACCTAGAAACAATCCATTGGTAAAAAGATTTGCTTTAACGAGCTCTACAATTCTTTATATCGCTCTCGAAAACGTCCAGGGACACCCTATATATATTTGAATATATATATATATATAAATATATATATATATATATATAAATATATATATATATATATATAAATATATATATATATATATATATATATATATATATATATATATATTTTATTATTTATATATATATATATATATATATATATATATATTATTATTTAAATATATATATATACAAATGCGCATTTCACGATAATTTTGGTACTAAATCTATTGCAATGCGAGCTGTGATTGCCGAGTAATCGAGATTCAGTGCATGCATAAATGACATATTTCATCAGATAAATAATTCTAGGACATTTATGCATGCACTCAATATCGGTATGCCCGTCAAAAAACCTTAGTTACTCTGCAACCACGGTTTGGATTGTCATAGGTTTGGTACCAAAATTATCGTCATGAAACGCGCCTGAATGTGTTAGTTTGGAACGGTGAAGAGCTACAAAGATTATTTCAACAAGGTCTGTGACTATATTGTGGTTAAGGGAAAACTTTAGGGACTCCACTTTACAGAAACCGGCGAGCTCGTCGTCATTGTTATTGATGCAAAAAAGGATAAGGGCACCTTGCTGTCACTGCAAGAGCTAGCGGTTGTTAAAATATCTGTCAGAATAAGTGGAGCGCACTTTTCTTTGAAAAGCAAGATATCCGGTGTGCACCCGTCGATCTCGAAAACTACGATCCTACCTGCACTTAAATCATCAGGAGTAACTGAGGTGGCTGGAGTTAAAACTAAATATCCGATGAGCAACACTGTGTCAGCAACGAAGCACGTAATCTTAAAAGCAGCATGGGTTTGCGTCATACTGCGACCTAATGCAGTGCTTTTGCTCAAGACCTTCGATTTACTGATTTTACTGGACGTGAAGGACGCGTTTAACACTGCGAACTGGGACGTCGTAATGAGAACGCTGAAGCGTAAGGCGATCTTCCCCTACCTTGGCCGCACCTTATCTTCTTACTTGGACGGTCGGAAACCCTGCCAGGAGCCCAGACTCAGGAGGTGACTGCCGGGGTTCCGCATGGCTCTGTCCTCGGCCCGGTTCTTTAGAACCTGGCCTACGACGGGGTCATGCGGCTCGAGGGCATGCCCGACGGAGTTGAAACCATCGCCTTCTGTGGCCGTGTCGACAGCCATGTACGGCGCTGCAGTATGAGGAGACCTGGCCCTCCGCATGGTTTGCAACCGGCGGGCTTTCCGCGCGGCCTAGCGAGGCATGGCAATAAGGGTGTGCGGTGGGTACCGCCCGGTAAACACTGACGTTCTCCTCGCTTTTGCCCGCCAGTTGGCGCCCTGGGACATGCTGGCAAGAGAGCGAAGCAAAAGATGGACCGACCAAGACTTGGACTGGGCGCATGCCCGCAAGGCCAGTGTCACTGCATGGGCGCGGGAGTGGGCCGGGCCCGCCGCCGCCGCCAGGGACACCTGTGGGCGCTGGACACGCACACTTATACCCGACTTACAGTAATGGTACGGCGGGCCCGGACAAAGACCTCTAACGTACATCGCTACCCAGACGCTTACGGGCCATGGACAATCCAGTGCTACATGATCAGGATTGGGAAGGCGTATGCAGACACATGCGTCCTATGCGCGTCAGGCCAGCCTGACGACGTCGACCACACAGTGGCTCAATGTAGCGCTTTAATAACGTGTCGTCAGTTACCGGAGTTTGCACTTGCCGGCCGCCACACCGTCGACATTGTGGCTCATAATGGATACCCCCATTGCCTGGTCCTAAGGAATAACTTATCTGGATACTCTCATGAGAGAGAAAACACGTTTGGAGCTAGGCCGAAGAGCCCAGATTGGAGGTCGAGTGGCCGAGGGAGGGTTTACTAAGGGGCAACATGCAACCAGGCCTTCCGCAGGGTCTCGACGCACCCCTGGTTTGAAAAACAAGCCTACTGAGAGATCCATGAGCAGGTCGAAGTAAGAGACTCCCTCCTCATGACCTCGAAGTAGTGCCACACAATTCCAAACCTTGAGAGGGTGCGGAGGAAGACGGGTTTCAGTGGGTGAGAGTCCCACACTAACTGACGGTTCCCAGCTCTGCTTGAGGTGCCAAGTCGTTATCGGGAAGGCCGTCGAGCATGGAGGTGCGGAACGCAGCGCACACCTGAAATGTGCACGAGGCTCTCTAGCAACGCAAACCAGAAATTAAGAGCACATTTAAGTGGAAAGGGAACACGTTAAGTATAGAGGTAGAGTAAAGCAAAACATTCGCAGAAGGCCTTAAGGTACTGAACAACGTCGGGCAAGCGTGCTGCGGGTTACCCAGAACAAAGAGAGGGACCTCATTTAGTAGTAGAGGCCGCGAGGAAGGCACCAGTAGCATCAATACGGACAAACACAAAGTTGCAGACCGACCGCCGAGTCTCGATGGCGACCCGTGTGGTCACTCAATGTGGATTCTACTTTTTAGTATTTAAGGAGTAATAGAAGAGAGCTCGTAAGGAGGCCCTCCGTTTGCCGAGAGAGAGCGAGACGACGTTTAGGACGCGTGAACCAAGGCTCTATAGAGCGAAGGCAGATACTCCCTGGTAGTGGTGGTGTGAAGGCATTGCATGGGGGGCTGGTGCGCTAGTCACGGTTATCACCTACTTTACAGCCGGTTCGATTCCTGTTGTCTATTGAATTTTCTTTGTGCGACGTATGGGGCTGCCGTCCTAGATCGTTATGTTCAAGTTCCGGAGAACTCTCTTGAACCTTTCGCCAAACGTGCTGCGGGGGATTATTTCCGCTTTCTTTGAGGTACAGATCTAAACGGGGAACGAGGTATTTCCGGTTGCCCTGAATGCTATTCTGGGGGTAAAGAGAAGGTCGAATAACGGACGACTGGCGCCGTGCCCTGGCGACATGCATCATTTAACGATAACTCTGCACTGCCTTCAATTCTGTCCTTTAATCTTATCATAATAGTAGAAAATAGGTAGCCAAGCTATTCGTAAAGCGGTAGCCGAAGGTCTTGGCTCCAGGGTCAGTTTAACGAACTGCCTAGAGAAGGGAAAGTTCCAAAGCTATGGAAATAGTTAAGTCTGGTTCTCACTCCTAAATCCGGGAAAAGGACGCGTTTCTCGATCCACAGGCCCATATGCCCTCATGACAACGCCTTAAAGATGTTTTTTTGGTATTGAAATCGATATTAGAAAAGCGTCATCTAATGCCTAGTATTGTTTTCGGAAAGGCAGATCTGCCCTCGGCGACCTCAGCAGGGTCCTGAAGCAAGCAGGTTGGGTGACCGCGAAGACCCCCCAAAGCGAGGGGATTAATCTTCTTAGGTGTTAAAGCGTCTTCATCAAGATAAACTGACGAAGAGAGACGGCGCGGTATGTACTGTTCTGCGCTGCGAGTTGGCTAGCCATATTTACATCTCGACGAACACGTGGAGAGGCGACGAACCTGCTTGACGTGCGAGAGATCCGCAAGACGCGCGGCACCCTCGGGAGAGTGGTCGACTATGTATATTAGAAAAAAAATAGATCTTTGCTCGATGACAGAAAATGCAAAAACTTAGCTAGGTCTTCATGTATATACGCATGGGCGGGCAAGCTTTGTGCAAATAAGTTATGCGAAGTCCCAATTTAAGTTTTAATCGTGAAGACTCACCGTTCAAATGCCACACGGCAGGCTATTGTTTCCCAAAGAAACCCTATAGGCTTACTGTTCATTTGACAACTAACACATAATAGGCTTTCGCTTCCTTCTACTAAAGACTTGTTTCCAAAATGTGTTGAGCGCACAATATGCAGGTGAAGCATTCCGATTTAGATTATAGCTTTCTTGTGATAAAGCTGTTCGATGAATAGGTGAAACACATTACCTTTGATTCCAGAAGAATCATTTACTATACCGCAGACAGAAGAATGCAAAGGAAACGCCATTTGTGACTTGACCGGAAATACGCACCAAACAGGACACTTGTATTTACAAATAACAAACGCCTAAAATAGAATGAACGAAAAGCGGCTAAAGAGTCACGAGGGCTAAAGAATATGTTAAGAATAACACAAAGGACCGCGGCCTTACAAATTACTCAGGCCTATAGGACTGTCAGCACATCGGCTGCACTTGTCGTTGCTGGCACACTTTCCCTGAGCCTAAAAGCAGAGAAGAGGGAAAGACAATGGGATAGGGACCCAGAGAGACCAGTCAAAAATACCAGAAGGGAAAGCACATTTACTGCATGCCAGAACGAATTCCAGATGGTGCACCGGGTGCGCGCGTACGCGATCTCATTCCTGCCGTAACGAAATAATTGAATCGATCCGGTGGAGGTTGATCACTTTTTTGACGCAGGTCATGCCGGCCATGGCAACCTCCAGGCATATTTGTCAAGAATAGAAAAAGCATCCTTGGACACGTGCTTATAGTGAGCTTAGGCGGGGGAGTTGCGGTATGATCGCGGCCAAATCATTTCCAACCGTCGGGGAGTCCACATAGCATAGCACATAGGGAGCATGAGGCTTAGTGTCTATCCACTCACCCTACTGCGTTAGTGCCAGAAGCATTTGCCTTCCTCCATAGAAAAAATATATATACATTACCCCCCCCCCCCCCCCAATATATATACACCCTTGAATAAAGGACGTGCTTTTGACTTGACATACATATATTTATATGTATTTAGGCACGCATGTCAAGCTGTCTATGATATACAGGTAGTTCAATAAGTTCTTAGAATGAGCTTTTTAGAATTCGAATTTTGGCACGCTTTCACCGCTAATAGGAACTGCAACTTTTCGACTGCTAGCACTCAATATATTATGGTGATTGGCCGTTGCGATTTCGTTTGATAGCTTTTCCCGTGCAACGTATCGGCGTGATGTTTAAAAATGGAGAAAAAAGAGTTTCGAGTGGTTATCAAGCATTTTTATTTCAAAGGTTGGAATGCGACCCAAGTAAAAATTGATTTAGACGAGACGTACAGTGACTCTGCGCCATGTTTTGCCACTGTTTCCAACTGGATTAATGTGTTAAAAAGAGATCGCAGGAGCACCGATGATGAACTACGTCCAGGAGGCCAAAAACGGCAACTGATGAGGAAAACGTAGAGAAAGTGCGAAAAATTCTTGGCACACATAAGCGAATGAACATTAAGGAAATAGCGGAAGCAATAGGGATTAGTTTAGGCAGTGTGCATTTTATCCTACACGAAAACTTGAAGATGAAAGAGCTTAGAGCAAAATGGCTGCCGCATTTGCTCAACCAAGGCCAAAAAGACGCGCCTGTTTTGGCTTTACAGCGAAATTTGGCCAAGATGTCGAACAATCTGTCGGATTTTTGGTGCAGATTCATGACCGTCGATGAAAGCCGGGTTCATCACTACACTCCCGAAACCTAAGAAGCATCTTGCCAATGGTGTGCACCTGATGAAGGACCTCCGAAGAGGCTGCGGACAACGGCATTGACCGGAAAGGTGATGGCTACAGTTTTTTAAGACCAACGTAGAATAATGCTGGTCGACTATCTTGAGAGCTGTAAAACGATCACAGGAGAATATTATGCAAGACTGTTGGACTGCCGTTAGCAAGAACTCATCGTGAAACGGCCCGCTTTGCAGAAGAAGGTTGTCCCGTTTCACTAGGGCAATGCTCCTGCACACAAGTCCCGGCAAGCATCGGCAAAACTGGCCCAACTGAGGTTCGAACTTATTGAACAACCCTCCTATTCTCCAGACCTGGCCCCCTCTGATTATTTCCTCTTCGGACATTTGAAGAATAGTCTCGGTGGATAGCGTTTTTCCAGCAATGAAGAGGTTAAGGCTGCTGTCAATGCCTATCTTCAGTCTAACGACGCGGCATTCTACTCAAGAGGTATGAAAGCTCTGAAATATCGGTGGGAAAAGTGTATTGAACTTCTCGGAGAGTATATCGAATAAGAAAAAATTAAAAACATGATTTGGAAAATTCTCGGTTTTCATTCTAAGAACTTATTGAACTACCTGTATAACTGCAAATTGATGGAACGAAATCTTTCGACAGGTCGGATAGACTGAAAGCGGTAGGAAAGAGGTGTCTAGCTATGAAAGAGCAGCAAGTGAATAGTTTTATGTGTAAATTTTATTCTTCGACTTCTACACAGTCCACTTGTTGTTTTTTCGCGCACTGCCATCGACAATGATGACCCTCCCTCCACTGTCTATTCATTATAATATCTTCTTTCCTCTTGATCATCGCGACCATTTTCATTATCATCATCATCATCATCAGTATATTGTAATTAGTGGTATATCTTAATCTTCATCATTATAATCGACATCACCATCATTATGTTCTGTTTCTTCAGCATTACGTTTTCGCCATCAGAATGGCTATTGAAATCAGCGTAATAGTTGTAGTAGTATTAGTCGTAGTAGTTAGCGGTAGTTGTGGTAATTATCATCGTCAGCATCATTCTCATCGCTATTATTGTTATTAATATTGTTATCATCAATGTTCACGTTATTTCTTCACTTGGTTTAATCGTATTTCATCTGCTTCAAGCTGCTATTTTATCTGCACATCATCATCATAATAGGTTTTCTCTCATAAATAATATACAACATCAATGCATGTATTCTAAATTTACGAAGAGACAGACGACGCTCCTTGGTAAAGGCTGACCAGTGCGGCAATCAATCAAAGCATTCGCCATCGTGGTCGGGCCGGAATGATGGATGTGTAGGTGTTTTTCTATCTTTTTCTTTGTTTGTTGGTTTCGTGTTTATTTTCGCTTGTTGCCTTGTTTGCGCGTGCTTCTCCTTTTTCTTCTTCCTCTTCTTCTTAGGCTGTTAGACAGGGGGAGGGATGTTGGCTCAACAGTTGTTGTTGCACTTAGCTCGCCGTTTCAAGGCAGCTCCTACTCGGTATTGTTCGCCATGATCACGCTAATCGTGGCCACGTATGTGCACGTGTTTTGGTTTGCGTGATCGCTCTGTGGTTATCATGATTTTACCCGAATTGGTAGAACGCCTAGCACAAAAGCGGTTATAGGACTTATGGATAAGCACACACATCAGACGATCAGCACTACAATGCTGACATCTTGTAATTACTGTAAACTATCGTAATCGTTGTTAATGTTTACTGTAGCAGTAGTAGTACTGGTTACTGCTATTGTTGTTCTTGTTGTCGCCGTTGTTGGTGCTGTTAGCGCTCCCACTATGGCTAATGCCAGTGGATTTCGTGTTGGTGTTACTTCATCGATCTGCTGAAGGAACTCTTTGCAGTGCTTCTGTTCCTTTACGTTAACTACTATTATGGTATTATTACACGATGCTTTCTACCCAGTCACTCGTCTCCTAACGTCACTCTTAGCAACTTCAACTCTACTACACGCGCTCGCTGTATCGCCCGTTTACTTGACGCGGGGAGACTCGAGCGGCACACATCTGCACCCATAACTATAATAAGAATGAAGACTAACGCCAATAGTCCACGTATATATATATATATATATATATATATATATATAAAGGTCAATCAAAACAACAAAGAACAACGACCAAAACAAACCGAAACAAAATGTCACCCCCCCCCCCCCTACCAGTCTGAAACACTGTGCGCCACGCAGTCCGACCGCGTTTGACCCGGCCGCCCAGAGTCACCCACGAATGAGCCAGCGAATCAGCCATGGATCTAACTAACCAATCAACCGCGCGCATCTATGGTGCCGACGTCTAGTGGACCTCCCTATCATGGCAATCCTCATTACCATCATATCTCTTTGCTCGCCTGTTCCACCATTTATCTCTTATCGATTCGTTCCCCTTCATTGATGCTTCGCCACCATCGACGAGCCGCTGGAGCCGACAGCGGCCGAGAGTGTTCTACAAATCGCCTACCCTTATGAGTGACTCGCCTACCCCCTTCTCCCCTCCTACTTCCTTCGACTTCGTACCCCCTCAGGACGTCTGTCGACACATCCTGGCCTGTCTCCTCGCCATCGCCAGTCCTGACCACACGGCTGGCATCTTCTCTACTTCACTGCCTCTTTCTACCCAGGCCGCTTGCAGCATCACCATGACCACCAACACCACCACCTACTACTACGACCAGGACGAACCTACCACCCCACTTTACTGCTACCTCTCGTCCCCGCCGCCGACGAACATGCCGTCATGGTTTTGTGGTCACAGCCGACGCTTCTCCTTTCTCTAGGTTTGCTAGGTCGCTGTTATATGGTTCGGCGGTTTTCTCTACTTGACTTTGCTTTGTCATCGAATCTTCGATGGGATTCTTAGCAACGACTGCTGCATTCCTGCTACCACCGTTGTTTTTTCTAACTGCAGTGGCAGCTGCACATACAGCATTAAATTGTTTATTGTTGTTAGTGCTGCTGCTTCTGTTGCTCTCGGGCACCGTGATTGAGTAAACTCGTTTGCCTCGATAAATCGTCGACACCATCACAGCCTCCTTCTCTTTCGTCTTGCTCCTCTGGGAAAGGTCGATCGGCAGAAAGCTGATCTCCCTATGAAACGATCGAGCCCGCTCACTGCCCGAATAATCAGTGGTCAGCCTCCACGGCCACGACCCTGGCGGAAGGCGGTCAGTTCATCAGTCACACCAAATGCTCCTCTTCTGCATCACAACAGAGGCCAAAACGTAGGAAAATTTACGCCCCCAGTACATTCAAGCGGTGCTTCTTGTTTCCGCTGATGGCCGCTTTTGTTGGCGTGACTTCTGCTGATCAAGGCTGCTATTATCTATGGCGAATTCGTTGACACCCTATTGACACCTCTTAACCGTACCACCATCTGACGGGTGCGAAACCTGAGCAGAGTCACAATGCTAGTATGTAGAACGAACAAACAGAAAAAAGAATAAGAAACAGAAGAAGTCACCACCTAGGTATACCGAAACGTTCGTACGCCTTCGCGTGCATATCAATATAACTGCTGGATATCAATCAAAACGAACGTATGGATGCAATCAATGCCCACTAGGATAATTTTAAATGAATGAGGGAAATTAATTGAACAACAGATGAGAAACAACTGACTAAAAAGTTGACCAATGGTTATACATTAACGAGAGTACCCTGTGACTCAAACTGGGCACGTTAACCGAGCCTACGACATCTTTTGGCAGGACGTCAGGAACCCTCCTTGAACACTGAGACTTCGTTTTGGTGTGGGCAAACTGTGTCGAACTGGACGCGGGTGATTTAGAAAATATATAAAGATGTAAGCCAAAAGAATTTTCCTTCACTTTTCAGCCAAAGCTGCTCTTTCAATAAAAAAAACAAATCTAAGATGCGTATTAGGGGCATATATATATATATGTGAGTGTGTAATCGCTATAGAATACACAACGTTGTAATTCGTATTAATAATAGCAGTATTAGCAGTAAAAAACGACCAGTACCACTACTTCCCTAATACAATTACAATACAACTTGCCGAGCAATTATCAAATCGGGATGGAAAACACTAACGCATTGTGATTTTCAAATGTTTTCACTGCTCGTTTCCCTCTTTCTTTCCCAAACCACGTCTGCGTTTGTTAAACTTTGAACATAACTCGAACGTATGATTCCCTACCAGTTTTTGCTTTGCCTCGGGATGGACAGAGGCAGTTTGGAAATGCTCTATGCGCTTGCTATTGTTGTTTGTTGTCGTTGTTGTTGTTGTTGTTGCTGTTGTTGTTGTCATTGGCTCTAGTGAGATTGAAAATTGGTTTTTCAATGTCGCTAATGCCATTGCTTTCACTACTTCGTGTTTTTGTTGTTTTGCTGCTGTTTTTGCTCTAATTGTCGCCGTCGCCGTTACTGTCTCTCTTGCTAACACTGTTATCCTTGTTGATAGTTTGTTATTTCCATTCTTAGTGACGGTGGAAGGACTGTTGTTGTTGATGGTGTTGCATCGGCCTCTCGTCCCCGAGCGGACTGTTGCGGGCGGATGCAGCCGGTTGTCAGTGTATTAATGCACATACACACACATCAACATTATCATGGCCATCCATTAAATCACTCGCACGCAGTACAGACGTGGCGGTAACAGTGGCTGTCGTAGCAGTGGTAGTAGTAGTGGTTGCAGAGCGGTTGTTGTTGTTGCTGCTATTGTTGTTGTTGTTGTTGTTGTTGTGCTCGGTACACTTGACACGGTATCTGAGATATCTGCAACACATACACACACACAGAGACAAATAGAGACAACGATACACACTATACAATGCTGAATAGTGGCGCTACACACTCCATTCAGTCAGTCAGCAACTGCCGTAACAAATAGGCAGAGCAACAGCTCGGCGAGGGACAGAATAATGATAGGAGGAAGGAAACATTGTGCCTCTGTCATAGATTGGAAATATTGTGTCTCTATTTCGTTTGGTTCCTTAGGTGTACGAACTACGAACGGATGGGTCGTTTTCACAAGATGTATTCATTCACATCACATCATACGCCATCGCCAACAAGCGATTGAACCGCGGTCACGATGTCCGGCGGCAGATCGTTGTCGACCCACTGTCGGTTGTCCATGGCTTCTCATTCACTCACACACACACACGTAGACGCGTACATCTCAAATCTCGAAAGTTACGTTCCTAGCCCGTCTAGACATGTTCATCAATGTGTGTACATTGGATAGCGGTCACCACTTCGTCCGACCACCGAGGTGGAAAACGGCATATGTGTGCCTGCGAGTATGCAAATATGTCGATATTCATACACTTCAGAATGTACAGATCTAGATCGAGAGATCGATATACAGTCAGTTTAGCCACACGTGGAGTTTGAATGCAGTTGGGCATTATTTCTTCGCCTTGATAAATTGGCAGTCATAGAAAAATGTGTCGCTTTTCTCGATACTGTTGTGGGGCAAAAATCATTCAATTATATCTATATCGCTTTTCAATTAGTATTGTTATCGTTACTATTACTAGCCGGTTGTAGCAGACATTATCAGCATACGTGTTGTTGTTTTGGTTGTTTCTGTTGGCGTAACTGCGTTGGCCATTATTCATTACTTATAATCGATTGTCTAACGTCTTACTACTAGTTTGAGTGAATAGGTAAGTAAAGCACCACTATGGTGTCAAGTTTACGTTGCAGTACTGTGCCTCTTGCTTCCGCTGTACTGACTAACTGTGAATCCGGTATACGTCACATCCCCGTGGTGCAAATACTGAGCGCACCGCGAAAGCGGTTGATACATGGCCGTTGTGCAATACAGACGACACTATCGAAACGGTGCTGGGAGGCGAACATCCATCTAACAAAATCTATCGAGATTCTACGACAGTGAACAATGCCCTAAACGCTAAATCTTGACAAATAGTATGTGCGGACACTTTTACAAACACTAGCCTGATCCCAGCCATCATATATCTATACATATAACTATTTACGAACCTATCCTGGATATATCACATGCTGCAAAAAGTGTGGTGACAATATATTTAAAGACACTTGAACAATTACATTGTCATTAGACACTCGAGACTAACTAATCGCAATCTTCGGAGCAAATAGTTCATAACGCCTGTACATTCTAACCGGATATTACACTATACATACATATATATTTATATATATAAATTTCGTAAGTCACACATACCCTAATTGCTACAAATGTGCGGCACACAATAAAAACGCTACACCGTGCTTCAATTATAGGATCTTATTCAGACCAGTTCTATATTTGCAATAATATGATTTCGGTTACTCCTGGCGTAGGTCGAATTTCAGAACAAAATGTGTTTCGTGTGCAGTTATCGCTTGAACCTCGGACAAGATTCTTCGTAGAGCAAATGGAGACGGAGGAGATCACACGCTCTGCAGTCGGTGAAGTCGTCGACAGATTCTATAGTAGATCGATAGTCGCCCAGTAAATTACGTCAAAAGCCACAACGCCACTAAGTTCATTCGCTATTCAGTTTTCAAAAGGCCCTCACTAGCATAGGGGAAGGGAGAAAGAAAAGCCATTTTTTTTGGAGCCACAGCGGTCTTCTGTTTCACCAAGCTCAAATCTGGGACTAAATGCAGCATAACTGTCTTGGTAATCATTAAGTAATTGCACTCTGTCGGAGGACTAACGACATGTAGATGCCGCTGTCGTTAACGTAAGAGTAGCAGCGAATCATCCCTGTACGGAGCTAACCTAATCGAATCTAACCAGTAGAGCAATTCCCTGGGAAACCGAGGCAAAAACCAGCACGGGACAGATGACACGCTGGTGCTGCAGAACATGAGGCGACGTCTACAAGTGCGCAAGGACCGGGTGAACCCGTCCCGAACGCGAATGTGATGACAAAAACTTGAGCCGACAAGCAGCTCCTCCATGATGACTATCGCCAACGAGAGAGGAGTAGGAGGCTGATATTCGATCGAATAGGGTACATCGTATATTAAGTCCACTCATCCTGTATCGAATCTGAGCGCTCGCTATTGACAAATCAGCGATCAGCAAAAAATCCACGCGACGACCAGACGACGCTTGCAATTCGTACCCAATATGTCCGTGCAGCAGGGACATAACCATCATTCGCAGATAATCAATCGCTATCAATCGATGCACAACTCGAGCAGCATATGTATGTATATTTATATATCCCAGCAGGTGGAGTGTCGCCCGCATCCGTGTTCGGAGATCGTGTCAAAGTAAACGAGACCATTTGAGAGCACGCCCACCGGTACTGACTCACACGTAATGCCGCAACCTTTGTTCTTATATAGGATGTTCATTTAACGCACACACATACACACTCGTATATATGTATATATATTTATATATGTCAATATATACACACCTACGTACAGACGTACCACGGATAGCGAAATCGTGAAGCTCCGTAATGTAGTAGTAGTAGAAGAAAGTAGCAGCAATAGAGGGAACGACAACTAGACATCGTAATCAGCAGTTGCAAAGGGCCACAAACTGGAGTGTTGTAACCGGGTGTTAAGGCGCCTCGTTTCGCCTCTTGTCTATGTATATATCCATTCGTTTATGCTGGGTGATCGAAGGCGTTGCTATGTTAACGAATAGGACCCGAATGCTACGGCAATTCACTGACCGATGACCCACCCATCCTGTTGACTGCCTTTCGCAGGCACCTTCCATTGCCGCTCCTCAGCCCGGCGAAATAACTAAGCGGAAGACGGGAGGATGAAAGAGGGAGATAGACGCTGCAGAAAACGCTTTGTAGGGCGCAAGGAGCGGCAGTCATATCCAGCAGGACAAAACGTAATTACGACAAACCTCCGGGGTTAATGACGGTGTCGGTTTCGCTTCGGGTTTTAGTTTGAGACGATTACAAGTAACCAACACCGCCAATTCGCCCAACCATATTGAAGTGTAGGCACCCCGTTCACTCCCGTCCCATACACTTCGTCGTTCATCATCTGCGCAACTCCCGCGTAAGCCTCACTTGATCCCTTAACAGCTTCAGCATCTCTTTTGTCCCGGTTTCCCTTCGGCTTGTATCATCAAATCAGCCGACCTTCTCCGCTTTTCACCTTGCTCGATTGCTCTCGCCTGGTGTAGCTACGAATATTTCCGCTATGTTGTTTCACTCCCGTACGAACCTCCCCCTCCACCTCGCTTCGTCAGCTTTCTTCCTCCTTGTGTAGCAATCTCGGTAACACCTCTAACGGTTCACCATTGTTTGATCCCCTTACGGTTACTTATATCTGCGGTCTGTTATTGTTGTTGTTGTCATTGTTGGTGTTGTTGTTACTGTTGCGGTTGCTGTTCTGTGGTCTCTGGAACTAGTGAACTTTCTTACTATATGTGTGCAGCAGCTTTTACGTTCCTGTCTTGTGTTGAAGTACTAATGATAGAAGTAGTAGTAGTAGAAGTACCAGTTGCAGCAGTTATCGTTGCAGTGGTAGCAGCAGCAGCTGTTGTTGATGGGATTGCGGCTGCTTCTTCGTTGAAATCTTCATCCCCTGTTTGTTGAGGACTTCTTTTTTTCATGCGTGACAAGCAGATTGTAATGGTTTGAAGTTGATGATATCGGACTACTCGGTGAAGCATGCTTCTCGTGGTTCAAGATGCTTGTCGAGTGAGTGGTTTTACGCACTCGGGTAGCCGTAGGCACCGTAAGGCTGAGGGGCAGCCGGCGCACTGCCGTAAGCAGCTCCGGGCGTCCCGTACGGCGCCGCGCCCCAAGGAGCGCCATTCTGAGCGACACCGCTAGGTGCTCCCGGAGCACCGGTCTGTCGATAGGAAGAAATGCGCGGTAACGAGACAAAAACGGACGTCAGCAACAGAAGAAACAGGCAATTACGTTAGCTTCAAAAATATATATCTATAGCTCAAAGGATAAGGGATCTTCGCTCGATGATGGCAAAACGCAACCATTATAAATAAAAATGGCAAATAAGTAATGTCACGCAAGATACACCTGTAATATAAGGCAAAAATGATATCTATGACATCCGAGCTGTCTCCTAGTTGACTGAAAAAAAATAAAACCATTTTTCGTCAGCTCAAATGCCACCGTTTCCGTGCCACCATATGTTGTGAAAGATCACGTGTCTATGGCGAGCGCGACTCAAGTTCGCGAGCATCAAATCGCACCTAATACACTTACGCGCCCTTGGACGCTTACCTGTGGCTGCGGTTGAGGCTGCGGGGCGGCGGGATTTGTCTGGGCTGCACCGCGTGTCTGTCTCTCTATCATTTCCGCCTCCTGGAACATGCCCAACTGACGGTAGTAGTCGATCCACGCCTGACTGTAGTCCGGCTGGCCGCTAGGGCCAGTCGACGGCGGCGCGGACGGGTTTGCAGCAGCTGCACTTCCACCGCCTGCGGCTGCGGGCGCTCCGCCAGGATGCGCTCCGCCCGTAGGCTGATAGTACTGGTAGAACGCCGCCCAAGCAGCTGAGTTGTCCTGCGGCTTGCCTAAGGGAAGTGCCAACAAAGGGCAAAAGAAGGCACGAACGAACAAACAAACAGACGAACGAAAGTTAGTGAAAATCGTCGTCATCTAGGCGTCGTCGTCAATAAGCCGTACAACTACTAGCTAGCTAGCTCTACACTGAAAAAGTGAACACATTTTTTCGATTTTTCGGCGCCTAGTTTAGCAGCAGCAGCCGACACGCCGTGGCTGGTACTTGTCGGAGTGCGACAACCCCAGTTGCGCTATCGAAGGAGGACGAGGATCCATTGATAATTGTTATTGATTGTGATTGATTCATGATGATTGTTAGCTCGATCGATCGATCGATTGATTGATTGACTTACTCATCTCGCCGTTAGGGGTGGCGGCGGTCGGCGGTTGACCCCACTGGGCAGTTCCGTTGGCGGCCGACGGAGCCTGATAGGGAGCTGGCTGGCCCCAGGCGCTCTGTCCGGGCGCGCTCGCGACCGCGCCTCCGTACTGGCCGCCGGTGCCCTGCGCGTAGCTCGCCTGGCTGCCGTAGCCCGGCTGGTAGCCGCCGGGCGTGGCGCCGTTGGCACTCGCCGCGCCACCGGCCCCCGCCATCATGCCGGCCGCCCCGCCAACGGGCGGCCCGGTACTGCCGACACTGCCGATCTTCTCGGAGATGAGCTGCTGTGCGACCTCGATGCTCTGCGGCGTGCCGCGGATCGTGAAGAACTTCTCGGTGGTGGACGGCCCGCCCGTGCGGGCCAGCTCGATGTAGGCGCCGCTCTGGTGCATGATGTGGCGGATACTCTCGCCGCCCTTGCCGATCACGAGGCCGCACTTGTTGGCGGCCACCTGCATCTGCACTTCCTGCTGGTCGGGACCGAGCCCACCCATGCCGCCACCGCCGACGGCTCCCACGCCGCCGCTGCTGCTGCCGCCACCGCCGCCGCCCATGCTACTGCCAGGTGAGCCCATACTCATGCCCATCGGGCCTACTCTCCCACCGCCGCGGCCTCCTCTGAAGCCACCGACACTGCCACCTCGAAGTGTTGCGCCTCGCCCGCCGATGCCTCGGCCTGCGCCTCGGCCCATGCCACCGAACGATCCAAGGCCGCCAGCGCCACCATTCGGCCCGCCATTCTCGTCGTCCCTTTGCTGCAATGGAGATGTCGCCAATCAAACGTCGAACACGGCAACACGCGAACCACACACGACGCCAACGTATACATGTGAGAAAAAAGCGGCAAATATCGTAGAGGGAAGGTTCGTAGGAAGTTCATCATCAGTCTGTGAGTGGTTAGACTGGACAGTCGTCAGTTATAGATGATGACTGATAGATGACTGACAGACAGACAGTCAACCTACCTGACACTACTACTACTGCCTACCTACCTCGGTGATCGTACAGTGTTCGTCAACGTACGAACTTCACACATATAATATGCCCATGTGCATATAATACTACTCGATCAATTTCCTCAGATACCTTACTGACTGACTACGTCCCATGACATGTGTATAGGTTTACATACACACATACGCAATCACGCCCGCTCACACACAAAAACAAACACAGGCACGCAAACGTCAACGAACACTTGTTGCATTATGCAGGAAGAAGGAACAGAAAGGAAGAATAAACGAACGAGCGAAACACCAGGGGAGGGAGCGGAGCGTTAGGAGCGCTCACGGGTGAACTCACAAGAACCGAAGCTATGAGGCCGGTGATTTGTGTGCACGCCTGGGTGACTTGATGATAGTAACCGGTGACCATGCAAACACGATCGGATTGGTTCTCATCCGGTGCGGTCTGGAACTGCACGCGCGCACCGGTGTCCTGCTGGATGCGCTTGATCGTGTCGCCCTGCTTGCCGATAATAACGCCGACAGCCTGTCGGGGCACGCTGATGAACTCCTGTTTGGTGTTCGAATCACCGCTGGGCACGGGCGTGAGCCTGGTGGCGCCGCCCAACTGGCCGGCTCCGCTACCCGGAAAGCCACCGGGCCCCCCGCTCCGGTCCATGTGCCCCCCACCGCCGCCCCCGCCACCACCAGCGCCAGTGCCGCCGCCCACGCCGCCGTTCTGAGCCGCCGTTCCGCTGAGCAGGTCAAGCACAAGCTTCTTCGCGAACTCGACCTTTGCCGGCTCGCCGGTGATGCGGATCGGCTTGTCCATGTGGGGCGGCATTGACGACTCCTGCACGACGACCATCTTAACGCCCGCGCGGTCCTGCAGCCCGCGGATGGTCTCACCTCCGCGACCAATCACGAGGCCGGCCATGCGCGCCGGACACGGCACATCCACCGTGTAATCGCCACTCCCGTTCATTGTGCCTGCAGCGGAAACACACACAGAGTACAGCGACCACCACCAACGTCAAACGTAAGGTAACACAATGATCATATTAATTATCATACCATAATATGCATTCCGCAACAAAATGAAAAAAAAAAACAGGCCAGATGCAACGATGGTGGCCGTTAGGTTCTCCACTATAAATAAGGACGCAGGCGCAGACAACGAGTTTAAAGATGCCTCACAGCCCAATCGAATGGTCGTCCCATGTGATTATTTATCGCCGGCTTTCCATGTCTTCCGTACGCCACTGATGGCAACCGCAGACATCTAGTTGCTTAGCGTTGCAGATGGCATCACAAAGCTGTTAGGTGAATAGGTGGTTACGCTAATGCCTAACCTCCGTGTCCGAAGTGTCCAAACAATATTTTCATGTCTTGGGCTATCGAATTCGATTAAAGTGTGAGCAAACATACCCTTGTGCGAAGCCTCCTGTCCTCGCGTGATTAAAGCAGAAATGAGCTCCTTGGCCTTCTCGACCGCTTGCTTGGTCCCGGTCAATTGACAAGGCCGTTCCGAAGTTCCGTTCGACTCTGACGACAGCTGCACCTTACATTGACTTTCCTGTTGAAGCTTCATTATCTGTTTACCATCTCGTCCTGGGACCAACAAGACGCAGACCAACAAATAGATAGATAGATAGGTTGTATTATTATCATGAGTGATTTACATTTGTACAGAGGTTTACAGTTCCTCAATACCATCAATTGCTAGTATAGATAAGATTACGACCATAAAATTGAGAAACCACGATGAATGTGATTGAAGCAAACATACGGCAAACTTAAATATATTAACCTCGTATTATACTTTAAACATCCTGCAACAAATCCTGCATATTGATGCCTGAAAACTCGAAACTCGACGGGAACAAGTCGGCATGCACAACGGCATACACTCCGCACAACAACAGCAACACTCTCTATAGACAGAGAGGCGTTGCGGTACATAGAGGCTGTGAACTCCGGATGAATGCTTGAATATGCTTGAGCAAGCACCTGCTGAAACCTTTGTTTCACAAGGTTTTTCTACAACGAATGAATTTCGTCGTAGCCGTATAAAGATCAATCACTCACCAATAATGAGTCCGACCATCTTATCAGGCACCGACCACTCCTCGGTGACCGTGTTCGGATTTGCGCCCAGCGCTCCCGGAGTTGTTTGTCCACCTGCCATTTTTTTCGCTTCCGGACCGCAGCCAGTCGCACTCCGCTCCTCCAGAGATCGTTTCAGTGCTACACCCTGTGGATGGTTGACAAAAAAGACAAACAATAAAGTGAGTATGAGAGTCAAAATAGAAGAAACTACAATGAACGCATAACAACCAGCCTCAACAGCAACAACAATAAAGAAGCCACAACAACAACAACAACGCATGACGGCATAACTTTCCTGAAAAAAATCACAGTGATAACACCAGGAAAGCCTCACGAAAAACTATACAACTTTGACAAAGACAAATTGTTCTCATCAATACTCGCAGCAATACTCGAACTGGACACACAGAGTCGATGCCGCAACACGAGTGTCAGCAAAGCAATATGAAATCAACGACAGGAACAACCGCAATAGCAATAGAACCTAAAAAAGTAAGAGAATACAAATGTTCGAAACCAAGAACACTAACAGCAACACACGAAAAACAATCCTTGCGGACGGCCACAAACGATATCAAAACAGCCTCCAACAATAGCAGCTCTTGCCAAAAATGGCGACTGAATCATCTCTGCTTGATGCTTAGCAGTTCACGCCTTGGAAAATATCTCTGTCAGCCTATCTGTCAGTCAAGAAGAAGAAAAAGAAGAAGATGGAGGAGGCGTAATCAAGCAAGCAGACTAAGCGAAGCAAAACGATCGTAAACAGCACGACAACAAACAACAAAATATAGATAATATGATGCCGACAACGGCGAGAGAATACCTGCCGATGCTGTTTCCATAGGCAATGTGTTTGTCACTCAGAATAAATCGACCTTTTCGGCTGGTCTTGCATTCGCCTACTCTGTATAAAAGCCTACCAGAACCGCTGCGTAAAGAAGAAGACGAGTCTCGTCAGAAGGTCGACAACGACCATTTGACACAACGAAATGCCCCAAGAGCTGCATCAAAGTAACAGCAGCAGCAGCAGTACAACAACAAACACGACAATAAAACTACGTCTATGATAGCAACACGAACAACAAACTACTCCAACAAAGCACTCGCTGGAATATATTATACAGCGCCACCATACAATGCTTGTTGGTTTGATAGAGAGATCGCCGTGGCGTGAAACACTGCCGGGATTGCGGCTTTGTCTATCTCGTGTCGCACAAACACCCACACACACACACCCACACACACCCCCACCCACATTGGCGTATATTACGTCATTGCCAAAAAACAAGATGTCGGCGTCAAGAAGTTCACAGCAACAGGTTTTTGTTATGATGTGCAGCAACACAGAAAGAAAACAACGACACCGACACAGCAGAGAGCTGCATAGCTGCACACCACATGAATGAGCGGGATGTCGAGAACAGCCAGTCGCCGGCTACGTCAGCAGTGTGAAACAACAACAAGAACACAACAATCGCAAAACAACAGTACAATAAATAACGCCGAGATAACACCAACATCATCATCATCATCATCAGCCGCAGCAGCAGCAGCAACAACAACAATAACAACAATGACAACAACACGCATCAATCACAATACACACAGCGGCGGCACAGTGCACGAAATCAAACCAACCGAGAGCCGACCGTTTCCGTCGCATACAGAAGTTGAGCGCATCAACTTCTCTGGTGTCGTCGCCACCACCGGGAACCGATCGGTACGGGAAATCGACGTACAGCTAACTGCGTACTGCATACACACTTCGACATCGAACTAGGAGCAGCAGCAGCAGCAGCACGAGAATGCTCGCCACCTATGAGCTATATGTATATATATATACGCACACACAGAAGAGCTCATACAGCGCCGCCATTCAGCCGTCGCCGTCGTGTTCCAAGAATCACACGTCACCGGTCTAACCAACCGCCTTGCTACCCGAGGGGGCTTCTGTCCAGCCAACCGGCGCCACACAGACGTGGTGTAAAAAATCCGCCAGTTACTCAGCTGCTCGATGATTATTCGATAAGAGATGACCGAACGGTAAACAACTAACTATATTACTCTCGACTCAGAACAAATGTCTACTTCCAAACTTGTTCCAAAAGCTCCGCAACTGTGACACCAAAAAGACTGCGAGAGAAGTCCACTGGGATATAGACTCTACTCTACTCTACTCTACTAGCCTCAAGAATGTGCCCCACTATTCTGTCGACAGCGTCAACTCAATCAGCCCAATCATCCTTTGTAGCCGTTGTCAGGTTGTCGTACATTACCACCGCTACCGCCATAAACAGCAGCAGCAGCAGCAGCACCATCATCAAATCCCAACATCATTCCCACGTATCGATCACGTGCCATCATAGTCATGATTACGGTATTTCTTCGTTCCCCTAGAGATCATAGGATTCATTCAATCGCCGCCGCCGCAGCCACGATGATATACCCCCCCCCCCCCCCCCCCCCCGGTGGGGTCTACTGCGGGGGTAATCGCCGCGCTCCTACTATGGATGATGATTCGGGCTTCACGACGCTGTGCAATTGACTGCATCTCTCCCAATGTTAAGTACCACAGATGCTACAAAGCATTTCCATTAACTTTTTCGGTCTTACCCTCAGTCAAACGTCCACCGAATTGCTTTCGCATCGCTTCGTAAGACGGACGCCATAAATACAAATGTGCAACGGTGGGGCTTGAACCCGTGCTGCACCTCTGTGTCTCCTCCGGTCGCGAGGCGCAAGCGAATGCACCCACCGGGCTTGACATGCCACCACCAACCTAAATCCCTTCGGGGCTGACTCTCAGCCAAGATTTAACGTCCATGGGACTGCACTTTGCAATGCATGGGACTGCACTTCGCAATGCTTCATAGACGGATGCCCATAGATGCAAATGTGGGGCAACGGTGGGGCTCGAACCCGCGCACCTGCTATGTGTCTCCTCCGGTGTCGCAAGGCGCAGACGCATGCCACCACGCCACCACCGGGCTCGACATGCCACCAACCTGTCACATCGGAACTAACCATTGCAACTACTAACTACTATTGCTACCACTACTACTACTACTACTACTACTACAAGATACTTCTACCTACTAGTTCCTAGTTCAATCAAGTTCGTAGTAGTAGTAACAGGTACAAAAGGAAGCTGCTGAATACGAAGACGGCGACGACTGCCACAGCGGCAGCAACGTCGGTACCACCAGACGGCAAGCTGTCGCCTCTACCACTGAGCGAACAGCGTCTCTAAGAGTCTTTGTCGGTGGGTCAGTCTGTCTGTCTGTCTGTTTGCCTGGCTGTCTATCTGTCTGTATTACTAGCCCTCTCTACCAGTGAATGGCATGGCGAGCGACGATGCAGCTAGGTAGCTCAATGGTAGTGGTAACTACAGCAGCAGCAGCAGCAGCAGCAGCAACAGATATAAACTGTAGAAGGAGCCATAGGCATACTAAGAATAATTTTCAAAATAATCATCATCATCACCATCATCGTCGTCGTCGTCGTCATCACGATCATAACCGGTAGGGCGTTGTTGTGGAAGCACAAAATCGATGCATGAAGCTCTTCTACTCGTTTAAAACACGCCGAAAAGCAGCAAACCGTGAACAGCGACCACAGCACGACCAACCATAATAATAATAATAATAATCGGGCAAATGTGATGATTGTGGCAATTGACGACTGCCGCTGCCACCGACGCGTCGTTGTACGTTGGGCTGGTAGCAGCACATTTGGTTGGCTGCGGCTGGGAGTCCCAGACGTCGTAGGATTGCAACAAACAAACCCAAATGTATTCCCACCAACCACACCGCCGACATTCAAAGTGAGAAAATCACTCGCACACAGAACATCGATAGCGCCACCGATAGCCATAGCTCAAGAAAGCCAATAAGTAGTGAGCAGCTGCTATCCAGAGCCAGTGAGAGTGCGAATGCGAACGATACGACCCACCAACCACAATACAACGCACCTATCTATATACGGGCGTACCTATATGATGACCGTGGACAAAACGACAAACAACCAAATATAGATAATATGATGCCGATCGGCCAATGCTGTTTCCCGAGGCAATGTGTTTGTCACTCAGAATAAATCAACCTTTTCGGCTGGTCTTGCCCTCCTTCGCCTATCATATATAAGAGCCTAGGAGCCTAAAAATACGGAACACTATCGCTCGATCTCATTCTCTCTCTTTTGCGCGCGCGCGTTCTCTCCGTCTACCCCTTATCGAGGAATATCGCCGCATTTATCTCTCTCTCTCTCACTCTAGGTCTGAAGACTCTATGCTGGCATTGTGTGTGTGTGCTGCATCCAACGTTATTAGCAGCAATAATAAATAGGTCAGTGAGGTCTTGTCGAGGATCGGCACCAACTCGACCAAGCTGCACTACTTCGTCGTCGTCGTCCTCAGATTCTCCCCACCCTACCCTGCTCCCTAATCACATCATGCACACAGCATACGTACATGTACACCAACCCACAACACCCCCACCCCACCCCACTCTCAAAAAAAAAACACTACCTACCACCAAACCAACAACAATCCGAACAAAAACACTACAACCAAGTCAACAACAATAAGTGGAAAAACTTAGCCGCTCGGCTACCTTGATGCTTCCAATCAGCGAATCCCAACGAGCTTGACGAGGCTGGCCGCCAAACGGTGACGCAGAACTTGATGCTGCCTGTTGTTGTTGCTGTTGTTGTTGTTGCGTCGTTGTTCCTGTTGTTGTGGGTGTTGTTGTCGCCGCCGTCGTCGAAGAACACGATGAAGACGTCGTCGATATGAGCGACTGTTGTTGTTGTTGTTGTTGTTGTTGTTGCTGCTGAGCTCCTTCCCGGTTTCCAGCGGCTGCGGCGGCCGCAGCGGCTGCAGCGGCAACAGCAGCAGCAACAACAGCACTTCGGCTCGTCTGAATACTGGTAGCGCGAGGATTATTGCTAGCACCACCACTAGGATTTGTTAGATTGTTGTTGTTGTTGTTACCACCACCAGTAGTGATCGGTGTGGCACTGCTGCTATTGCTGTTAATACTTCCTAGAAAGATGTCGTCGTTCTTGTTGTTGTTGTCGTTGTTGTCGTCGTCGTCGTCGGTGGGGCCCGCACCAAAGTTGCTTCCTCGTCCAAAAGCAGTACTGCTACGATGACCAGCTCCTCCTCCTCCTCCTGCAGCAGCAGCACCCCTCTCAAAATCACCGCCTCTTTCTCCTTGTTCTCCAGAACCCCCACCTTCACCAGCAGCAGTAAAAGTGTTGTTACTGTTGTTTCCGAGACTGCTGTTGCTGTTGTTGTTGTTGTAGTAACTGGTGCTCCCGTAAATCCCGCTGCCGGGCCCACCACCGCCACCACCACCACAACCACTGTTACTGTCGAATGTGTCGGCCAGGCTCGTATCACCACCGCCACCACCAACACCTCCAATAGACTTTTCGTCGACGGCGCTTTTTGACGTTGTGGTTGTTGTTGTTGCTGACGTGGTGAAATTTGTTGCCGCAGAACTTGTTGTTGATGTTGTTGCTGTTGTTGAGACCACTGGCACCGCGGTCGTTGTTGCCGGTGCCGCCGTTTTTGTTGTTTCGGTTTCAGGGGTTGTTGTTGTTGTTGCTGTTGTTGCTGCTGTTGTTGTTGTTGGTTCGGTCTCAGTTGTTGTTGTTGCTGCTGTTTCTGTATGGTCGCTGCGCTCGATCATCGACCAGCGCTCACTAGACGACATCCTTGCCAACACGGCTCATCGCTGCACAGCGAACACTAAATCGAGAAGCAATCGGAACGGCAACAACAACGGGGTAGAAAAGCAGCAGATGCCCAAGTAAAACTTGTTGGGGTTGTCGCCAACGAATAGTACAACAACAACAACCGCTACAACAACAGCTCTCTGTAGCCTGTTCTGTAGGTTCTGACGACAACAATGGCGATATCAACAAGACAGAAAACAAACACTGCAGCAAATACAACAACAACAACAACAACTAACTCGAAGAAATGTTGTTACTGATCCTGCTGCGGCTATTCGAAGGATGGTGGCGGTTTTGATCCAAACCAATAACACGACGACGTCAGCAATGGCGGCTGTAGCGACACGGCGATGGTAACGATGACGACGACGTAGAAGAAGAAACAGCAGCAGGAGAATAAGATGATCACTGACGGGAAAAGTTTATCACGATTTGATCTGATCTGAGTGAGAGTGCCGAGTAGTTGTTGTAGAAGTAGTAGTAGTAGTAGTAGTAGTAGTAGTCGAAGTAGTCGGAGTCGAAGTAGTCGGAGTCGAAGTAGTCGGAGTCAAAGTAATAGAACAAGAATCATGTACTAAACAACGACCACGACAAGACACACACACGCTTACTGAAACGCGCCGGACGAATCCACAACGCTGTTGAGACGTGTTGTTGTTGCACGTTCAGCGATCTGGGCGGCCGGGCGGGGGAGGAATGTTGCAACTATAGCAGTATTGAGCGATTAGAGGAAAACTGCGTCGATCTCTTTTGTTAGCTTTCTAAAGTCCTGAAGACGACGAGAAGTCGCACAGGAACGGCAATACGACAACACGACACTTCTGCCGGCGGTGGTAGTAGTTTGGGTCGCCCACGGTCGTCGTTCACGAGATGATAATGATGTTGCTGCTGCTGTTGTTGTAGTTGTTGCTGCTATTGATAATGATGATTTAATGGCGGCAGCTAGAGAAACAGTAACAGTAACAGTAGCAGCAGCAGGAAAAGGAGGAGTGGCGCCGGAAACACCGATCTCTCCAAGTGGCTGTTCGATGTTGGGTTCGTTGGTCGAGAATGAATTAGAGAATGAGAGATGTTGCCGAGAACTACCGCGTTGTTGCTGCTGCTGTTGCTGGTCGATCAATCTCGCAGGAGCAGGATAAGGATAAGGGGCTAGTTGTTAGTCTACTACGACAAGGCGTAATGCCGGCCAGCGGCTAACAATCAATCAGTCAATTAATCAATCCGTCAGTTAGTCAGTTAGTTAGTCAGCCATTGCCACATCAACAACAACAATACACACGAGGCAAGTGCAGAAGCAGCCGTCGAGACGCCGGGAGCGACTATGATGGCGGCGCCGACTATGATAATGATGATGATGACGACGACTCTAGCCTAGCCTAGCCTAGCTCTAGTTCCCCGGCAATCAGTCAACTTCCAAAGAATGAATTCACGAAAGAAGGTCTTGATGTGCCTGGCTGGCTGTTGCTGGATGTCGATGATGATGATGCTGTTATTGTTGTTGTTGTTGTTGTTGTTGTTCGAGTCGCAGCCGACGAATAACAACGTTGGTTGGTCGGTTGATCGTCGTTGTTGTTATGCCACAGCAGCAGCAGTAGCAGCAGTAATAGTCGCACGTAGTTAGTGGCAAACACTGATGGTGGTGGTGGTGGTGGTAATATGGCGGTTGTTGTGATGAGTGACGGCTTGTTGTTGTTGTTGGTGTGGTTGTTGTTGGTCGACGGGTCGGTCATCCAGAATTGCCCTACCAACGCCCCGCTATTGATTTGAATCAACGAGTTCGCTGATGATGAAGTTGATAATGATGGTGATGGTAATGACGACGACGACGACGAGTACGATGAACTACGAAGATAGCTACTGCAAGGTCCAACTACTGGCAAGGTTCTCTCTCTCTCTCTATCTCTCTCGATCGATCAGACGACGAAGAAGCCAATGGCGATGATGACGATTACGCCGACGACGAGAATCAGTTACAACACAACCACGATAAAGCAACGAAATACGATGACGACGACAGCGGCGTCGAAAGGGCGTCTCTGCGCCTGCTGATAGGCTGAGCGGTGGCGACGGAGGCGGCCACGACGACGACCACACGGCTACGACCACGACGACGGTGAAACAGATCCACAGCACAGCAGCAGCAGCAGTAACGATTTCGCTGTTGTGCCGAATGGCCGGGTGCTGTTGTTGTTGTTGTTGTTGCTGTTGCTGCTACAACAGTGGTGGCGAGCGGCGCGACAGCGTTGCTCTCGTCGATTGATTGAGCGATCGATCGATCAATCAATCGATCGACCACGCTAACATCAACAACAGCAGCAACGATGACAACCACGGCAGCGGCAGCGGTGACAACAACGTGAACCACCTTAACCGCAACACCACAACCAACACCAACCACCACGACGACGGTCGTAGATATCGCGTCTGCTGCGGACGCTGCACTAGCAACACGCAGCAGCAGCAGCAGCAGTAGCAATGGCACGTCGTAACTACGACAACCAACCTACAACCTACAATCAACTGCAGCAGTAGCGATAATGCTGATTGCCCCGACAACGACAACAGCAGCGGCTCTAGCTTCAGCAACAGTGGTGATGTGGTGGTGGTGTTGCTGCGGCGGCTGCTGATGCTGATGGTTATTCGTGGTGGTTATGATCGTGGTCGTGGTCGTCGTCGTCGTTAAACCACGGCGGCAGCAGCAGCAGCGGCAACAGCAGCAGCACTAAATGCAGTAGCAGCAGCAACGCGATCAGATACACGACGGATGGACGCCCGCGGTGCTAGCGGCGTCACCAGCAACAGCAGCAGCGGCAGCAGTAGCGGCAGTAGTAGCACGATAAATGAATGGATGGATGGATGGATTAATCGTTGGTTGGTCGGTCGATCGCCGAGGGCGGGCGGGCGGGCGGGCGGTCGATCAGGCAGGCAGGCGAACGGACACGACAGCATTAGCAGACGACGCGCCAGCACGACAACGACGACAGCAGCAGTAACAACAACAACGACGACGACGACGCTAATAGCAGTGCCAGCCGCCAACGCCGCCGCTGCCACTGCTATTGGAGTGTATAATGTACTGCTGCTACTACTACTACGACGACGACGTGTGGTGGTGGTGGCGGCCGCTCGTGCACTACGCTCATCCACTTAGCAGCAACACGATGCCGATAAGGACAGCGGCCGAGATGACGACGAAGCTCGTGGCACGACGACAG
>QVRM01006758.1:112500-161188 GCA_003439945.1 Dermanyssus gallinae
ACTACGTCTGTATGTCTCTCTCTTTCTCTATCTCTCTCTCTCTGTACAGTTCCATAATAGCTTCTTCTTCTTCTTTTTCTTTACATACACAGTTCTAGTCTAATAATGACCTCGTCTTCGTCTATAGTTTGGAGGGTTCTTTTATCTTTCGCTCTCGCTACTACCACCTCTCCCTGACTCAATGTTTGTATTTCGCGCGCGTACTCTGTCTCTCCGACGTTCTGTGCCTGACTCCGTCCCATTACAGTCTACCTATTTCCCTCTCTCCGATCACCCTTCGTTCTACCCGCTTCTGCCCGCCTGCTTTTGCATTTGCTCTGCTTCGTCTAGAATTAAAAACAATTTTTTATGGAGGCTATCGTTAATTTTAGACCATCCTCCGTCCGTACTCCGAGATCTTCGGTCTTATGGGATGTTGGGCTATCTAGGGTTCTGTTCCCCAACGGTCCTTGTCTGACTGACAGCAGCATGGCCGCTGACTGTCAGCGGTATATACGGTTTATCATCGATTCTCAATGAATAGATGATGTGCTCTGCTTCGTCTACAGGGCTTCCTTCGTCCATCTCTCACTGTTGTCTGTCGCAGACAACTTTAGTTTCTTTCTTATTGGCTTGTTTCCTCCTCCTCGCCGCCCCCCCCCCCCCCCACCCCCCGACTACCCCTTGCTTCTCGTTATCTCGCTATCATGTTCTCTTCAGTCCACGTCTTCCCTTCTGCATTGTGTTATCATTGTGCTGCAAGCAGCCTGTTGTTGTTGACTTCATCCATGCGCACGTGTAAGTCGTCGTCGTCATCATCATCATCCGTAGCAACAGCATCATCATCGCTCTCATCATCCAGTGTGTCGCGATTAATTAATCGCGTTGCTTTCATACTAGCACATGCAAGCGCATTACGTGCCCACTCTCCCTCAACACCTCACACACGCGCTTGGCCCAAGTGTGAGTCTGTTTAAAAACAACCTCCTTAAAAAAAACGTTTTTTAATTCCAAGTGTGAGGGCGAGTCAGTATGAAAAGCGCGGGGGGGGGAGGGGGGGGGGGGGGGTGGAACTCAAAATAGCCCGAGCGCGGTCGGCAATGCTTAGCGGTCGGTCTAACAGAACGGGGCAGCCAAGAACGGCTTGCATTTTCTGCAAGATATCTGCCCGTAGCTCTTCTACATGTCGAGCCCGGTGGCGAAGTGGCATGCGTCTGCGCCTCGCGACCGTAGGAGACACTTGATAGGTGCGCGGGTTCGAGCCCCACCGTTGCACCGATTTGTATTTATGGGGGTCCGTCCATGAAGCAATGCGAAAAGCAGTCCCATGGACGTTAAGTCTCGACTGAGAGTCAGCCCCGAAAGGATTTTTTTTAGCTCTTCTACATGTCTGTCTGTTTGTCTGTCGTTCGGCGGCGTATTCCTCTTGCCGCTTGGAACGTCGGAACCACCCAGGACAGATGCAGAGTATGCACGATGCCGCTATGATTCACCGACAGTGCAATGCCGCCACTTGAATATCAACTACAATGTCCCTGTTGTTGTTGGTGTTGTTGTTGTTGTTGTTGTTGTTGATTTTGATGTTTTTACCGTTGCTGCTATTATTGTTGCTCTGCTGGTAGTAATAGTGGTGATTGCTGTCGTCCTCGTTGTTATTCGTTGTTGCTGTCGCCGTCGTCATCATTTTTGTTGTTGGTGTCGTCATTGTTGTTTTTGTTGTTGTTGTTGTTGTTGTTGTTGCTAACGATCTCGATTCGAAGGAAAACCGGTATGTGTACGGTTACGTACGAGCTGCTCGAGCGGACGATGGGAGACCACTGGACTAGACTCTAGAATCGCCTGCACCACTACCACCGCCCGCTACCGCCCGCAAACTTAATCAACCGGGGCTCATTATCAAAACAATTAGTGTTACCTCTGCTTGTGCTAAACAGCAACAGCAGCAGCAGCAGCAGTAGCGTTCAAGATAAAGGTGCTGATTAATCGTTTAACCACGCTGCCGACAAATGTCAGTCAGGCATTTGTCGTGTCTGTTACCCCACCACCACAAAACCGCCGCCGCCGCCACAATCAAATACCACTCGCTAGAAACGCTCAAACGACCATAGCAGCAACGCCGAGACCGACTACTCGAAACCTAGTGGCGGCTGTCATCTAATCTATAACTGCAACTGCAAAATAAAAACAAAACGGCACCTATCTTTCTTCTTATTTATCTATCTATGTATCTGTCCTGTCTATCCATATATATCTATCACCGGTCGTCATTTTTATTCCCCAGAACAGACGACGGACAACACTGCAACCTGCAGCCAGCTCCTTGAACTCTACACGGCGGCGATCACAAGCTGCCATTGCCGTGATAACTGGAGCCTATATATATATATATATATATATATATATATATATATATATATATATATATATATATATATATTATAACGGCCGCCGCTCAAATACGGAAAAATTAAAAATACGAGACGGCTTAAATTAGCCAAGCCGGACGTTATGAAAGATGTATAAAATGCAAAAATCGTCATCATCATCATCATCATCGTAAAAACCGATCGAAATTGTCGGAAATGTACTCGGAGCAGGTTAACGAAAAGCAAAGTATTGCGTTGTTCGCCGTATTGGCGGCGCCGCGTTTGAACAGCCAAGACGCCGCCAATTGGACACAAAATGACGTTTAACGCCCGAACAAGTGAGTTGGCTCAGCTTAGGACAAGCTTTAAATAGAAGATTTATGACAGAGTAATGGCACACAACATGTTTCGGACATGCACATGCTGAGGTAAATGATTTCCCTCAATATATATATATATATATATATTGAGGGAAATAATTGACCTCAGCATGTGCATGTCCGAAACATGTTTATATATATATATATAATTCTCAATGAATTAAATGCATTGCATCTATTATAGACAACAAAAGTTGTTGGTCAAACTCTGGGAGATCTTGTATATATGGAGGACCTCTCTTATTGTGAAAACAACAAGTTAGGCGCGGGGATTTAACGCGCGTATATATATATATATATATATATATATATATATATATGAAACTTTTCATTTCATTGCTTGAGAAGTATCTTCAATACAACATTTGTTCTGCTATGAGCTAACGTGGTATGCAATTGGATAGATATAAAAATATTTTCCTCCAAACACGCAGTTATGACTGACTTGTCGATAGGATGACTGGGGCTCTCGAAATCGCATATTTAGTGCATATATGCCAGGATAAAGAGCTTGACACAACTACTTTTGGAAATTTCGCTCTCACTTTAAAAGAAGATTTTTCCGCCCCTTGTTCCATTAAGGAAAAAATGTGTATTCGCTGAGTTGTACTAGACGCCAGAGTTTGTTGAACGATTTCTGGGAGACCCTATACATATATCCCCGGAAAGAAAAATTCCTTCACCTCGAAGTGAGCATCTCGAAATGATTTTGGCACTGATATGGAACATCGCAAGCGTTGTTGGACAAATCAAACAGCAATGCATATCGATATCTCAATGACGTTCTTTACGTGTCTCACATTTAGGAGAAAATCATTGAGCAAAACAAAGATAATCATCACCCATATAACCGCCATTGTCATCATCGTCATGAAGATAACGACGACGACGACGGTAAACGCCACATTTGGGTAAATAAACGTCAAACCAGGAATCGGTTGTAAATATCACATTGCTGTGCTGCGGTATTTGGTATCACGCTGTTGCTGCTGCTTCTAGGTATATATAGATTCATCATCGTTTTCCAACAACAAATTCTGGCAATCAACAACCACTGCAAGATCACAACAAATCTGGAATGGACAGTGTACTTTAACAAAGTACACATCGGCGAAATGACTGCTGTCGAAGACTTAAGGACGAAGAGCGAACTTCACCTTCACGAAGGAGGAGCGCGCAAAAGGATATATCAGTAGTGCAACTGCTGCTGCTGCTGTTTGCTGGCTGTAGCCGGAACAGCATTGAAACTTTTCGTTGGAAACTTTCCGCTTCAGCGAGTGAACGAGGTTATGCTTTGCTCGCATTGCTCTTGCTTCCACTTTCTGTCCCGCCCAGTTAGTGCAGTGACAGACAGCAGTTTTCTAACTAACAATCATAACAACAACGGCAGCTCTGTAACACAACTTCGCTAACAATAGTAACAATAGGTTGCTGCTGCTCCTGCTGTTGTTGAAATAAAGAGGTAAGCTTACTATTGACAACAACAGCAGGAGCAGCAGCAGCAACGACACCAAAAATCATCATAAATGATTCAATCATCATACATGGCGCAGCTGCGGCTGGCCGTGGCAAAAATACAAATAGGAATGATACTAATTGTCCTAATGATACTAATAATAATAATAATAATAATAGTAACAATAACAACAATCAAAACTACAGTAAACAAGAACTACAGACGCGGACTGGACTGGACTACAGAGATATCATGGCGGGATACAAATCGGTGTTGTTTGGTTTGTCGTTGGTCGATGCGTTTGTTATCGAGCGCGTAATGTGCCTCAGTGGCATATATGTTGCAAAACTAGTTTTGTTATTATGGCGTTGTGTTTGAATTGTTATTGTTGTTGTTATTGTTGCTGTGATATTATGCTATGCTTTAATTGTCGAACAACAACAACAACAACAACAACACCAACAACAACAACAACAATCATCATCGAACAAGCTCAAATGTTGTACATACCTGGAATTGCTCTTTACCATTCACCATCATAGACAGCACTCATCAAACCGGAGCAATTCGGGTCGCTCGCTGAACGCACGCTCGGCCGTTGGTGTGTGGAGGTCTGCGTTTTGGTAAATGTACGCAAATCTTCTCGCCTGCCGTACTCTTCAGCCTACGAACGGTGGGTTAATTTCCTAATGCTGTTGTTGTTGTTATCACTGTTGTCACTGTTGGAGTTGTTGTTCTTTCGAGTCGTCCGTTCAGTTTCTGCAGCGATTTTTGATCATCAACACGATTATCACTTGCCGGCCGCCTTAACAATTTTTCGGTACGTCGTTACACTTCAATTCTGAACCACACCACCAACCAGTAGTAACAGTAGTAGTAGTAGTAGTAGAGTAATAATAATGACGACGCTGGTAACAACTTTTGTTTGTGACTCGACCCTCTATGGTTGTAACTTTTATCGCTGCTCTTTTGCTATGATTGTAACTGTTGTTTCTTTCTTGTTGTTGTTGTTGTTGTTGTTGTTACTGTTGCGGTGGCAGTAAGAGCAAAACTTGTTGTTGTTGTTGGCGATATTGTAGTTATGATGACAAGTATTAGCGATAAGTTGATCACAGGTCAACTTTTCTCTCGTGTCTTCTAGCCAAAAAACAATTTGCTGTCGTCGACCTGTCTGTCGTCGTATTGTTGCTGTCTATTCAATGTGGCGCAGCCTGTTGTTCTAATAGTTTGCCTCGATTTATCCTCTGTATTTCTTTCTCTAACTAACTTTTCCTCCCTCTCTATCTCTCTTCACTTTCCAAGTATTATGACTACTACTACTACTACTACTACGTTTACTATTACTTGTTAGATCTCTGTTGAATGTATGGTTTAGCAATAAGCGACAAAGCGATAGTGGTGTAGTGGCGATGGTGGTGATGGTCAATCGGTGTTACTAAATCATCATGATGACGATAATGATGATGATGATGACGACGACGACGACGACGACGATGGTGATGTTGAAGAAAAACAAGAGCACCGAACCGAAACAACAAAACCAAAACGAACACACGAACCACCGAACGCACGAACGCACAAATAAAAGAGGAGGAGACTTTCTGAACGTAGGAACAAAACAACGAAAACAAAACTCTCTTTGCTCTCGCGTCACCGGCGACAAGAAACTCGAGCAGCGGTTGATGAGATTCGTCGTCGCTTCCCAGATTCCTGGATCAGGCACCAGCCAACAACAGCAATCGGGCTGTTGCTGTTGTTGTTGTTGCTGTTGTCGTTATTGCTGTTGTTGTTGTTGTTGTTGCTATTGTTGTGTGGATTTTTGTGTGCGACCACCGACAGACGGATCATCGACCAACAATAACAACAACAACAACAACAACAAATCGACGACCGTCCTAGAATACCGAACGCTCACAAAACAAAGATGGCGACCCCGGTGGTGGTGGCGGCGACAATGGCGGCTGCTGCTGCTGCTGCCAGGAGAAACGCACCACGACCATCACCAGCAAGCACAGCAGCCGCTGCAGCAAAAACACCAGCAGCGGCAGCAGCAGCAACAACAACAACAACAGGGCAGACAAACAGACGCAGGAGAAGAGAAATGAAACGACGACGACGACGACAATGATTTTAACGAAACTAAGGTGTGACGACAGACGACAACCATATATATGTAGACACAACAACACGAGCGCTGCAAGCTTGTACGCAGATCGAGCGCGTGGTGTGGCGTCAGGCGCGTCAGGCATTCGGCTGCGTCTCGCGATCGGAGGAAATACACATGGAGGTGCAGCGCGGGTTTGAGTCGCAACGTTGGACATTTGTTTTTATAGAGGTCTCGTATATGTCTATGAAGCAATGCAAAATGCAGTCCCGTGGACGTTAAATCTTGGCTGAGGGTCACGGCTCGAAGAGTCTAAGCTTGCATGTAGACACACACACACAGAAACACTTGGAACCTGTCGGCCTCCGTCACCCACAACACCAACTTGTTGATATTGTGGTAGTTGTAGTAGAAGTAGTCGTAAAACTACCACTAAGATATTGCCTATGCAGATGATCTAGCTATCGTGATTACGTTGGGTGATGCCAAGGAGCTGGAGCGAACAGCAATTGGCGCCCTGCAGGACATCTTCATCTGGCTCACTTAGCATGGACTTCGCCTAGCCCCACGCACGAAACGATGACAATAATTTTAAACGGGCAAAAACCTCCACCCCCCCCCCCCCTCCCCCCAACTCAACCTGATCCTAGAGGAACACAACATTGCTCTCTCAAGCGAAGCAGGCATCCACCCCTTATGTTCACTACGTGGCAGCTAAAGCCACCCAAGGCCATACTACTATTAACCCAAGATCTGGGAGGTCTGGAGTGAATCTTAGGAGAGGCTGCGGTTTTCAGAACATCCGGTAGTCTTGCGGCGAGCCCGACACTGTTCGGCCCACAAACAAACGTGGTGCCCGTCTGGCTGATCGGAGGTGCCTTCTGGCGACGGTAGTGGACAGCATTTTGCTATACGCGGCCCCGCTGTAGCAGCGTACGGCTACGCGGGTTACGTGCCGGCGGCTCCTGGATAAAACGCAGAGGTCGTTGGCTCTCAAGACTGCGAGAGACAAAAAAACGACGGTGCCGCTGCTGTCCAAGTGCTATACCGACAGATCCTGGGGATGGGAGCTACAGGTGCTGGATAACGCAATCCGTCGAGCAGACTCCTCTATTTGTCAGGAGGACGCACGACGTCAGACACTAGACGCTTGGGGCAATAGATGGATGGAGACCTAGGCGGGCTAGCCGCGCTTCTGGACCCGCTCCAGTATTCCTGATGTTAAGAAGTGGTTCAAAAAGCGAGAGGAATCAGTGTCCTACCCTCTGGTCCAATTTCTGACGGGCCACGACACCTTCAGAAAATGCCTGCATATCGCATCGGACGTGTCCCGTCGCCAGCATGCATTCTCTGCGATTCCGGAGAAGAAGACGACGTCGGACACATCTTCGAAGTATGCGCGCCGTTCGGCGTGGACAGAGCGGAGCTGGCGCGGCTTTTAGAGCGGGAGCTCCCGGTAACATACAAACAAACGGAACATGCCCTCTTGCACGACACCCACAGCTGGCACATCGTGAAGGATTTTGCCGCGACCACCATAAAACGAGCAGAGTCTGTGCAGACCGCGATGTGTGTGCTCTGCCCACGCAACCCTAAAGGAGAAGTAGGGCTTGAAGTAGTATTAAAGAAAGATTCGAGCTCCTCGCCTCTTCCTGAGCTAATTTTGGTGGGAAATTTTTAGTGGGTATTATGCCGACAGAATCGGCATCGAGTCCCACACTACCCGGTTTGGGTGTGCATAGGAGCATTTTTCTCTCTCAGCAAAAAAGTAGCATTAGCAGTAGTTGTAGAAGTTCTTGCAGTTGTAGTACTAGCATAAGTTGTAGAAGTTCTTGTAGCTGCAGTACCAACGGAAATTGTAGAAGTTCTTGTAGCTGCAGTACTAGCCTAAGTTGTAGAAGTCGGGTTGGAGTTCCACACTACCGGCCACTACTTGCGGACGGATTTTCTGCAGTGATGTCCGTGTGTGCAAACCGAATTTTCCAATTACTTCTCTGCACAAAAAAAGAAGTTATAGAAGTTCTTTGAAAACATGAATGTAGGAGACACATGACTCACAGCTACTTCGTCAGTTGGTTGGTCGGTCGTTATACTCAGCTGTCGTCGTCGTCGTCGTTGTTTTCATCAGTAGCAGCAGTAGCCTACGTCACAACATAGCGTGTTCAACGAGAATGGTTTCGGTGACAATCGACAGTCGATGATAATAGTTATGACACCATCAAGAACAACAAAACCAGCAACAACAACAGCAGCAGCAATAACAACATGAAGGTGGAGTCGTAATATACAACAAGAGGGAGTCAAACCGTGGAAAAGGCAGGGAGAGAGCTAGCGAGAACGGGCGAGACGCAAATGCATGAAAAGTGATGAACAGGCGGCGAGAAGGGGGAGAAGAGTTACTTTCAACAGTACGACAACAATGACGACGACGACAACTACTGGAACGAAGCTTACCAAGTGCGACACAGTGTCACAAATGATGAAGAGAAAGAGGAAAATCAAGGGGGAAAGGCGGTGAGCGCCGTCGGAGAAGAGACGCCAAAAGACACGCAACGCACAGGAGATTGGGTGGGCATTTGCTCAGGGTTGATGTTGCTGCTGCTGCTGCTGCCAAAGTATTCCTTGGTATTCGTATGACGCGGCGTTTGTTTTCTAGTGTAGAATAATAAATATAATCTTCTCCAACGAATCAGCCTAGCTGATATTAGAGTTGGCTTGCCCCTTAATATGGTCACGCTCATACAGCGTGACGCTCAGCCGCCAACCGAACGGCATTGGTGCTCGATAAGGTTTCAGCCGTTGGCTTAGGGCAATAAACCTCTACATATATGCACGGCATTGCCAAGTTGCATGTGCCCTCTTTAAGATGATCCTCCGGCCTGCGGGATTTTCAGGCCTGCGAGATCCTGAACGCAGAAGACTAACTACGCACAGGCGGCGAGAAAGTCTGAGAAGCTTCAAACCGTTAGATCTCGCTTTCCAATCCGCGTGTGGGAAGCGCCTCATGCACGCTATTCACAACAATGTTTCCTCTTCCTGCTTCTTCCTTTGCGTTCTTTTACGAACTTCTTAGCTGGGTCATCTAAAAGGCGCCGCCGTTCGGCTGCCTTTAGGTGTCAGGGCACTGTCTCCGCCTGCATGAGCGAGGCCGCCGTACTGATGGTGCAATACTACCCTGGTATCACTGGAGACCACGGTATGTAGGTGACCGCCTAATTGCTCCAAATCAGATACGTTGGCCGACCCTCGTTCGGTTACGCTGGGCAGGACGGGCGTCTAGAGCCTGAAGCTGGAGCCATTTCGACATCGTTCTTAATTTGGTTGCGGCATTGCCTCGCTGAATGCCAAACAATGGCTGTTAATAAAGGAGTAATTTGTCTTGTTTTCTGGCAGCGGCAACTAGTCCTTCATTCATCCTGTGAAGCAGTTGTGGTGAGGATGATAAGGTGGTAAGGATAACCGCGTAACGTGGACGAAAGACCCCAGAACTGGCGATGCAGGGCGAAAGAGAAAAAATGCGTAGGAGGTCTGCCACGGTACCGTCCCAGTCTAGGGGTGATCTCTCTCGAAGCGAGCTAAGGTTAGTCCGTCCGTAGTCTTTAAAACATCTAGTGGGTTCCAAATGCATAGCTCTTTCGCGGATTATATGGCCCATGCGAAGATATCTGTTGTAGTCTACAACCTTCTCATGAGTCTACTCGTAGGCCTTGTAGGGAGTTAAGGTATGCGTCAAGATCCTGCAACAGGTTTGGTTGCAGCAATTTCTCGCGAGTTCTCAGACAAAACGTCCTGGCCTCTTCGGATCTTATGTTCTCTCTCATCAAATAGTCAAGATAGTATCAGTCCTGTGCCCATTCACCTGTGCTTTCAATTATGCGCGCGACTATTTCCGTGATATGTCTTCTGACAAGCTGGGGGCTTGATGAACTGCGGAGAGCAGCTGGCGCTTGACAGGACGCCACGTTCTTGGCCTCGTGTGTCCCCGAAGACGCCTGTCCCGCTGGCAGGCCCCCAGGTAGCTGGCTTGCGAGCACTAAAATAACTTGTACAGTATCCGCGGTACATGCGCATAGTAAAACCCCTTTGGGGGACTCGAAAGGTGCGTCGGTCGCGCTGCGTAAAGAGTGCTAGATCTGCCCATACAGGAAGTAAGGCAATACACTCGGCTACGGAGGTCAGGGAGCGACGCCTGCCTTCGGAGGCGCCTCTTTAGGTAGTATTCTCGCCAGGTTTCCGGACACCCGAGTCGTTGTTCTAAAGTTGACCGCGGCGGAGGGCTAAATGCATCCAGCTTCTGTTTCAGGAATCTTCTCTAACACCCTCAGCCATATTTGTGTGTTCACACAAATATGCGCTCCAGACGGGTGAGCAATATAGAAGTTTGTCTAAGGCAATTGATAAACACAAACGAATATAAATATTTGGATCATTAATGATGACATAATATTTGTATACAATTCTTGTAATTGCATTTGTGAGCTCCTGACGCCGAGCCAAATCTTTGTACTTAGGTATTATCGACACAAAATGTGCGAAAAAATAAAATTTGTGGTAATGATGACATAACGGAAAAGCGTTTTTATAAGCAGATTTGACTAAAACTCAAATATGAGCAGCAAACGTTAGATCCGCCGACATTAAAACACCTAATTCCTGCGCAACAATTGCGGTAGCAGCAGACTGCAGCGTGGTAGGTATGCGCTAAGGTAGGGTCCAGGAGAGTGTATATTATTTAAGTCGTCACCGCACAAAAGATTTTTAACACTTGGTGGAATATAAGCTCATATATTTGGTCATTTACAGCAGTTGCGTGCCGCGTGAACTTATTATACATCCTATAAACACCGTAGGAGTCTAAAAGGAACACGTTCTAGTCGATTGCACTGTTTTGGAGCGTCAGTTTCGAGTTAAACTTGAACTTAAACCGAACGAGATAAACTTGTGGTAAGAATTAACTATGGGTGGGGGATGTCAACGTTGTCGATGACCTCAGGATAAGTGGACAGCAGAATATCGGGGGTGGAGCCGAAGTGATGCGTAGAACTATCGATTAGCTGGACTAGATTGTTCTCAGCGCTGCAGCTGACCAAAAGAGCTCCCATTGATTCAGCAGTAGATATTTCTGCGGTAGCCTTGTGTGGATACGAGGTAGATTGAAGTTGCCGAAATCACGGGTCGATCAAACCAAGAGTAAAAATTGGTGAGGTCGCAGCATTCGTTGATCCGTTGCGTGCTATCACTAAAATACACACTGGTTCGCCCCTTAAGCTTCGATCCAGCATTGGAAATTATTGTTGAGACAAAGCTTGGCAAGGCGTTGGTTGGTTAAAGCAGGTCTTCTCGCACAGAAGAATTAGATCAACATTGTTTGATACACTCTAAGAGAGAAAGCAATCGATGGTATCATGTTTTGCTGTTGGGCGAGTGTTCATATAATTACAGTGTAAACGTCTTCCATTTGTTCTGCTGTTGCCTCGCTTGGGACATTTGGTGTGGGTTGGCCTACGCGACTGTCACTGTTAATGATTTCCTCATCCTGCACAAATAGACAACACGATGACTATGTATTGTTCTTGAACCGAAGTTTTCAGATTGATAGCGAATCTATAATCTATCGGGCGCCGATGTTCCGATGGATGTCCGACTCCAATTAATCTGGTTCTCTTTCAGCCTTGTTCGCTATATTTGCACTAGATGGGAACGGTGGTTATTTCACTACTTTTACGTAGGTCCTTCACTTCAAAATGTAGACAAATACAACTTACAGTCAAATATTTGAACTGTATAAATCAGTTGAAACTGATATCTGCCGAAGGTTGTTAGAGACTGCTGTCAATGGTCTCGCTTGCTGCAACATGAAAAAATTATCATCTCGACGTTTAACTGGGCCGTTCTTTAGTGAGCTCCAAGAGTTGTTTAGGCTCAGATATTCCTTTTATTCTAGTTCGAAGTTTCAGTAAGTTAATACAGTGACGTTCTTTGTCCTAAAAGTTGGACCAGTATTTTTCTACAGAATGCAAATCATATCGTTACCACAACTAACAAGAGACATTTGCAGACACCTTGTTACGGGAATGCTGCATTTGTTAGCGTAGTATGGGAGAGTGTATCGATACCCTTGTTCCATCGGTTTGTCTATCTGGTGGCAGATGCTCTACCTTTCGTTGGAAATCTGCGGCGCACCTTCTGTTACCATGTAGAAAACTAAAATTACGTGCATGAATTGTAGGATACGACGGCAGACATTTATTTAATGCGTGACGTGACGCATGACCGTCGTATTCGGCGTATTTTTTGGCGTACACAAGGTATGCCAAAGAGGTGGGCTTTACAAGACGGGTGGGATCTTCATGCACAGTTTATATGTAGATTTGTGCAGTCTTTATCGCCTGTAGCACTGCCAAATTGCAGTGCCCTCGAACATCCTAACATATTCAGACACTAAATCATTGTAATAAAGTACATTTTCCTATTTTTAGAGCTCGGCTTGGGTTACGCCTAGCTAAGTCTGCGTGGAATCTTCCATCTAATGTATTTAGTATTTCTGAAGTAGCTTCATATTTAGTGCATATGAATAAGCATACCTATCAACATCACAATTAATGTTACAACAATAGCAATATTTATTATTATTATTATTATTATTATTATTATTATTATTATTATTATTATTATTATTATTATTATTATTATTATTATTATTATTATTATTATTATTATTATTATTATTATTATTGTCATTATACTGCAAATCTCAGCGGAAAATAGAAAAATTCGATTGCTATTCAAGTCTGCTCAGGCCTTTACTATTGCCGCTATGCATAGATCTATTAGTAGCAGAAGCAGTTGCATTCGTTGTAGGAGTGGAGAGTTGAGGCGGCCCGATATCAGACGGCACCGTATCTTAGGCAACAGCCGTGAATGTCGGGCGATCAAATCGCGTGGAAGACGAAAACTCATCTGGTTTCGGGCCAGCTCTACTCAAGAAAACGCATCGTAGGACCTTGGATTGCAGAGGCTGAAATTGGATACACGTCTGTCTGTTGGTTGAACGCAACATCTACCTTTCCCTCCGCCTGTGTTTTGGCCTCTCTCTCTCTCTCTGTTGATTTCTCTGCTACTATTTTTGCTCTGCTCTCTTCTTCTGTCTACATCTGTTGTTAATTCTAATAATACTCACCACCATCATCGTCATCATTATCAGCCATATTTGCGTTTGCTCTTTAAGACTGCGCACCGCGGTGGTGGAGGTACTACCATCTCTTATGCTCATGTTACCATAGTTGGATCTAAAGGTAGAGGTCGTTTCCGATAGCACGCGAAGCTTTTCACGAAAACACGAACACCTGATAAACAAATAAGCACGAGTTTCTCGATCAGTGGTAATGGCACATATACTGTGCTGACGGTTGCACTAGAAAGCTGGCTCTATACATATATATATATATATATATATATATATATATATATATATATATATATATATATATATATATATATATATACAGGGTCCCCAGAATATATATATATATATATATATATATATGTACTCCCAGAAACATTCAGAAAGATACATAGGGAATTGTGAAGCTCGGTAGATATTTTTTCCATCGGAACATGGTCTCTTACAAGTCTTGTTTCGGAGTGAGAGTTATATAACTAAAATCTATGACACTGGCGTTGTTGCCCGACAAGTAGTACAAAATGTGCGATTGCGAGGACACATCGAGGACAGTGTTAACTCGGCACTGGCAGCTCTCTACGGAGGGGTCGGAGATGTACGGCGACTGTCCGTCGGTACGGCAGTGTGCTTGTTTATGCTAATTGTGCTTCACACTATACATTAATCGAGTGCCCTGCCTTTCAATCAAGACGAGAATCTCGGTAAAACGGCAGGACAACGAATAATTATGTTTAATTATAACATTAACTATCTTGTACATACGCTTTCGAGTGAAATAAATATGATTTATTGTGCCTTCCATTGGATTGCGGAGTAATTAAGATTTTTTAGAGGACATGTCGAGGTTGAGTGCATGCATAAATGACCAAGAGTGATTTACGTGATGGAGTAGGTCATTTATGCATGCACTTATTCTCGACATGCCCCCCGGAAAACCTTAACTACTTCGTAATCACGGACTGGGTTGCTAATTGTCCATATAGTTTGTAAACAAAATGATTGCCCTGAAATGCACGATGTATAGTGCTGTGCATTGTCATGGGGCTATGATTTTGAGGTATTGGACGTGAAAGTTAATATTAAAATGTCAATATTTGCAAAATCTTCTCTAAACGACGATGACGCATCCTCCGGCGGGCGCCATTTATTCAGAAAAATAATTTTGTCATGAACACGGCGATGTGCTTATATTTTGTATAGAAGGTCTGGTTGTCTTGCAATCGCACCTTATGCCCCTATGTCGGGCAACGACTTCAGCGTCATAGATTTTAGTTATATAACTCTCACTCCTTTTACAAAACTCAACTACTTATTTAGATGCTATTGTTCTTATGCGTAATCACTAAGTGATATCATATATTTTGGTGTTATTATGTAGCAATTCAGAATCACTCCTATGTGCGGGTATTGAGTCGTAAGTTCTTGTTAAGGGCATACTATGATGGGGACGTTCGAGTAAGGCTGGTAGAAACTAAGAGTTTAACTTATTATATTAACTTCTGATGAAAATCTTATAGAACTAACATCAATTCTATTCTTTCATTGTGCCCGAGCACTGCTTCCTACACTCTGTCAGTAGCACAAGTACATAAAATATCCTGATCCAATATATACATGAGTATGCAAGCTATTTTCAACTACGTTGTATAATTAAAGATCGTGTTCGTCTCATTATAGAAAGAAAAGTCTATGGAGCTTCGTGGCGTCTCTGTAGCTTCTGAGCTTAACTTATCTTACAACATGTTTCAGCCGGTTAAACCCGACCATTCTTATTATACAAATATCGTGCGCGACCTATCTTTTTTAAAAGTATTTTCCTAGAAGAAACAATAGTTATATTCAAAATATTTTGCAGAGACATAGATGCGCTGGAGATCCTACCGAACAAACCTTGAAAAATATCTAAATCTCATTGCTGTAAATCTACTTTGCAGGCAAACATATCTAACCAAAAATATTTATCTCAATCTCTCTCTCTATCTCTCTCTCTATATATATATATAGTCAGTGTTCTGTTATTCTATCTGCTCCTAGTGTTCTCAGAGTTCTCAGAGCGTCTCTATCTGTGTTCCTACGCAGTGTCTGAGTGCCACATGGGTATGCCCCATCTGGTGTGACTATTGGTGAGAATCACGTCCCGTCCTCATGTGGGAGATCGCCCACTAGTAGTATAGGAATTAGTGTTTGTGCTTGGCAGTGTTAGGAGTAAACCAAATGTTAATGAACAGCAATGTGGGTATTGTAAAAATTAGAGAGTCAAATGTCTGTAGTCAGGGCTTTTTGGGCCAACTTTTTATCAGACGAGTGTCTTGTCCAAACAATGCCTTCCGTTCACTCGTTGAAGGATGCCATTTCGTTTGGTATGAAGTTGAAGTTTGGAGATTTTTTTATGTTAGGCTATATGGTTAAAATATGAAAACGACATATATATTGCATAGTACATTTAGTAACAATACGGTTGCAATTATATTATTCGTTTTATTAATTTTCTAGGCATTTTGAAATATTTTATATTGCAACGTTCTTAATATTATATGGCTTTGATGAGCTGTGAACCTCTGTATAAATATAACTACTCATGAAAATAAAACATATCTATCTAATGACGGTACTTTTCACCAACATACAAATTATGCTAATGCTTTTCGTCAGTTGTTTGAAAACTTGAACTTTCAGAAATGAAAGCTTTCTTTGTCATATTTATTGCCACGCTTTCAAGAAGCATACATACTCGTATACATAAGTATCAAGCAATCAAACTCAACATTCAGCTTGGCCAGCAACGTCAGGGACACAAGCTGCACCGTGTAACAAATGGCGTGGTGTTTTTCGCGAACCACCTTACAATATCTTCAGACACATTCGTGTCTCGTCAGTGTTTCGTCATGAAAACCATCGCCACTGTGCAGAGATGGTGATACAACCCGTGCACCATATAGCAAGTATACACGTGACATTTAACATTTGCGAACTTGCATACCTCTTGCTGATTGCGTTGGTTTTTAGCTTTAGTAAATTCGACGTGCAACTCGGTTCTGTCTCGGCTTTCCTTGACCGTTACAAAATCCTGTACTGCGATCTACCTCAGGATTAATCTGTCTTTTCGTTTTCTTATTTGCTCTCCAAGTTATCGATGCTGCGTTGGTTTTCTCCCGAAACAAGATTTGGAGGACGCGCTCGATGGTATTAAGGGTCGACTGACTTCGTCTGAAGCCGTATTGAGTGTCCGCCAGGCCTCCATGGATGCATTAAGCCTTTCCAGCAGAATATATATATATATATATATATATATATCTATAAAGATTTGCCGCTGCGTCTAGAAGGCATATCGGCCTGGGGGAAAAGGAGAATCCTTCGAGGGTTTCGGTTGGTTTCGGAACTAGTGCAAGGCGAATGACCTTCCATCAGTGAAAGAGTTGACTTTCACTGAGACGACCAATCACGTAGAAAGCGTGTAGCAAAACCTGCTAGTAGTCTTGAATGATCAGTCGCCATTAGGTTTTTTACGGGGGGGCACTTAGGGGGCACACCGTCGGGGCCGGGTGACTTTGTTGGAGCCAGCCAATCGGCCGCCATCAGTTTCTCTTCGATGGTTACTGCGGGAATCTGTTCAGGTTCTGTTCAGACCTCATACGTCTAGAGAAGAAGCGAGTAAAGCTCCGCCATGTCATTTTCGTTTATGCCTCTGTCCTACAGCCTCTTGCACTTGCTCGGGAGAGCACTTCCTAACGTTTTCTTATCAAGGTGCCGCATCTGCCAGGTGCGCCGTCCGGACGACCCGGAGCGGCGCGTGCTTGGCAAGACCATTGAAAATGTCCCATAATCGTGATCACTGAGTGACTCTTCACTTGTCCGTACTGTCTATGATGCCAGGAAATGTTGGCCCCTGTCGTTGGTAAGTGTAAGGTCTAGGTGAGACATTTGTGACCTTCGCACAAATGTTGGATCGTTGGGCTGAATGCACAGATCGAGGCTGTGTTGGGCCATTTTCTGTCTGTAGTACGGCGCGAGCCTTAGTCCGAATTGTGCGAGTTAGGATCTCCTGCCACTATAAGAGGCTTTCCAGCGTGTTCCATGACGGAGGCCCCTAGGGTCTCTAAACACGAACCGAAATCTTTTCAGTGGCCGATCTGGCGAGATGTAGCAGCTATAAAGCACTAGAGGTAAGTTTCCAAGTTCCACCCATACCCATTCTTCTTTGAATAGTGAGGGACGAGTCCTGGCGCGTCCCCCATATAGCGGAGCTTCGACCGCCATCAGTAATGTACGCCTTTTGTCTACTGGATAGTGTTTGTTGGGTTCAGATAAGATACATACAGCAACTCGTTCTCGATGCACGTAAGTCTCAAGAACGTCACGCGCTGCTTGGCAACGGTTTAAGTTAACTTGAAATAGATTAATCATGACTGGGAGGAGGGTGCCGCGATTCGAGCGTCCAGACAGACCCGAGCGGCCGTTCAATGCAGTGTGGGGTGTAGGCGGTGCGCTTCCTCGCCGTGTGGTCAGGGGAACCGCAGCGACGGCACAGGCAGCCAGTCTACTGATCAACCTTGCATGAATCAGCTAGGAGACCCGGCTGTTGTCACCGGAAACTCACCAGAAAACGTGTCCTGGACTCCGGCCTGCACGTGCTGCCGTTTACTCGGAGGACTGGCGGGAACCCGTACGAGCGCGTACCACCTGCTGGTTGATCTGCCCTGGCGGGGCTCCGCAACGGTGAGGGAAACTCGGCTACCCCGCACAGCGTGCGGAGATTTTCCTCAATCTTCACCGCCGTAAATGCAAGGTTTACCAGGGCGCCAAGATCCTTCTGCGTCTTTTTTCCCCGTCGTTAACGAGCAACGTATAGGAGAGGTGCTCCCGTAGCGGTGGTGGCAGAGAGGTCGACGAGGCGGCCAATTACGGTACGGGCGATGCCAATGGTAATCTCGTAAATGATCGTCTGGGCCCAGGATGCCCACGACCAGGTGGCGGTCCTGTCGAGCCCGGTGGCGTGGTGGGGGCTTAAGTCTGCGCCTCGCCACCGGAGGAGACACTGGATAGGTGCGCGGGTTCGAGCCCCACCGTTGCACATTTGTATTTATGGGGGTCCGTCTATGAAGCAATGTGAAAAACAGTTCCGTGGACGTTAAATCTTGGCTGAGGGTGGCGATCCTGGCCAGCCGACCCCGTGGATCCAGTGAGTGACTCCAAGGCTTCGCTTGTGCGAAGTGCGGCCGGGGCCGGGGTGAGAAGGTGGGGGAGCGAGGGGAACTGCCTCGTCAGCTCCGCCACTACCTTCGAGTCGGCCTGGTGCCCCGGGACAATAGCCGCACACCCCTCACCTCTCTGAGGGCGGTAATGTTCCTAGGAGATGAGGGCACCTTCCGATAAGCCCCCGACGGCCAGAAGTCAAGACCAGTCAAGTGCTCCTTTATTGTTTTTCACGGGTAGATAATTATATACATGGTATATAACAACAATCCTGTATTTAGTATATACAATGAACAATGTAAGGGACATAAAGAACAATTTACCAGATAATAGGGCCAATAGTACCATTGCGCGATATATGTAATAGTAAAGTTTATAATATTATATCACTAGGTCATGGTTCTCAACATTCTCGCTATGCGCCACGAAAACATATTGTTGATTCGGTCAGATTGTGCAACGATTTTTGACAATATGGTTTGAGTACTGCGCAGATTGTTGTTACAAACAATCAAAATATAAAAAATGGATATAGAGCATTGGACATTCGATAATAAAACAACGAAAGTTCTTATTACACATAAGACTAGCAGATTGAATAGTTTGTGTAAACGTGGTCCTCCTTGAGACACACAACGGTGCATTTAGAGACCGAAATTATCATATAATTTTGAGGTACCAATCGGAGATGGAGACAATTGTTCTCTGAAATATCTCCTTCTCGGCCTTTGTGCCGGATGGCCCATAAAGTTTAAAACCATCTGCGTAGAGTTTGTGCTTAAGGTATTGGGTATAATCTTTTTACTATCTAAGATGAATATACAGAATAATATTGGGCCTAGACATGATCCCTGAGGCACGCCCGAGGGATACACCCCATACCAACTAAAACTGTTAGATAACTTGATATGCATAAAACAGTGTGTTTGTCTATATTTAGGTCAATTGGTTTCTGTAAAAGTTTAAAATGGTTTACTTTGTCAAATGCTTTAGAAAAATCAAAGTAAATACAATCAAATGCTTTTTTTGTTCATATAAATGGCCCAATCGTGGACCATTTCAACTAGTTGCGTTGCTGTGGATTTGTCCTTAGTAAAGCCATGTTGCTGCTCGTCAAGCACTCCCTCAGACTGCATGAAGTTAAATATATGATCCACAAGTAATTTTTCGAATATTATACACGCAATTGATGATTGTGCCACAGATCTATAGTTATCAACATTCGATTCAGATCTTTTTTTATGTACAGGCGTAATAACAGATTGTCTAAAAAAAACAGACACAACACCATATTCATAGGACCTAGCATAAATTAATGAGAGTGGCTCATGATGACGTTGGCGAGGAGAAAATAAGTACTTTCGTTGGACCTGTTTGAACCACGTAAACAGAGGAAATGAAATGTTTAAAGGCATCTGCTTTGATGTCACCAGTGATAACCGCATTACTTGTTTTAAGTGCCGTTATGTCCTCTTTTCCTTTTAAGCGCTTATTGGCGTACCTAAAAAAACCACTTAGAATCTTTAAAATCGAGATTAGATTCTTCCAATACCCGAAGTCTTCTGTTTGTCTTACGCAGTTTGTCGCATACCGCGGACTCGAGTCATTTTCAATAAGTAATTCTAACCAAGATATATTCACGAAGTCTAGTGTTATTTTTAGACTTGCGGTGCGTTTGGGAATAAATTCCTCACACAGATCACAGCGTGCATCTGATAAACAAAACAATTATACATATCATCTACGGTATCACAGTTTAAGAATATATGTCTCCATGATAGAAGTGTTTTTCTAGGATTTGGTCGTAATCACTCATAAAGAAATTATACCCTCCCTCCTCAATGGGAGGATATTCGGACTCAAATAAAAGGTTAAAAGAAATTGCGTTATGGTCCGAGTGCATCGGGGATTTAAATACAGATATATCTTCTATTATACCAGGATCGGTAGTAAGAACCAAATCAATCAATGTTCTTTTGGGGTCTTCGTTTGGTTTAAAAATTGAGCTTGTTTCATCTGACAGATGACTACTTGTAGGAATAGATAAATAACTTAAGGTTATACTATATTCTGGCCCAACATTGTCGATTGAGTCTCTTGCATCCATTGATGGACGCGTAATTTCAGTCCCTTGCTGATATAAGCCGTTTGTTGTACAAGAATCTAAAAGAGGTACATTTTGCCAGTCAATTCTTTAAAAATTCAAATCGCCAACAATTAGAATTGGTTTAGCACTATCACATATATTTTCAAACGAATCACATATTCTTTTTATGCGATTCTTGCGCTCCGGCAGCGATCCAGCATTTTTAGCATAAAAACATGCCATTCTGACTGAATACGATTTTGAAAACACGTCCAGCGCTAATGCTTCAATATCATCATCTAACTTAGCCTCACAGAACTTAAACGTTTTTCTAACTAATATACAGACACCACCTCCTCTAGAGCCGCGATTACACGGGAGTACTGAATACCTATTATCACAGCTTAATTCACTATTTGTAACATGCCTTCCGCCTACACCTAACCATGTTTCAGTTATAAAAATTAAATCAATATTATGTAAGGCTGTATATGAACTGAACGCGATCATCATTTGCAATCGAGCGATTTTATATATACAAGTTTATTTCACCTGAAATTGGTAGATATTACCTAAAATGCATATCGGCTATTAACATCTTTCACTACTGTATGCATCGAATAGACTTCTATTTCCTTGCATTGCAGTATGCGGTATCGGTCAATATTGTAACATTGTCTTGCTACGCTGAGTTAGCTGGGGGCATTGTTTGCAATGACATTCATCCTGTGGTTTATGAAAACCCTCTACGTTGCACAGAACGTGATGAAATCCGTGAGCTGCAAAGGCCGTAGTTGACGTAAGGGACCGATATTTTTTGCGCAAGTCTAAGTAAGCGTTCCGAGTTGACCAATCTGTCCTCGATGCTGATAGCAGACTTAGCAAACGTTGGTGAAGTTCATAACATTCCCGATCAAACCATGCGGCCGATTTCCGTTTGAAATTCTGCGATTTGCTGGCTGACTCCACCACTAACGTTGAAATGAAGTCAACGACATAAGATAGCGGCTTGGACTCAATGGACTGAGGAACTTCATAAGTCAAGGGGAAGGTTTCTATATGCCTTATTTGTCAATCTGAAGGACGCTTTTGACACTGCTCCGCGAAATGTTGTACTCCAGAAGCTCGCCAATGCAGGTGTTGGCCCTAAGACACTAACCCTAATCGCCAGCATTCTTCAAGCAAACCCGATAATCCTTGACGATTCGATCTGTGAGCATGAACCCGTTATCCAGACCACAGGTTATGCTCAAGGTGATAATCTTAGCCCTCTGCTTTTTTCTACCCTTCTCAGCGATCTGCCGCCAATAATTCACAAAGAACACGATACGATCGGCATCATACTATATGCTGACGATATCGTCCTGTACAGTCGTGACAAGTTGGAGTTGCAGCGAAGCATACGCGCCCTGGAGGGGTACTGCAAGAACAACGGCCTTAAGATTAACGCCGAGAAAACAAAAGCTATCAAATTTAGACCTGGGGGACCGCTTGCTCGGCTAGCCATTGCCTAAATTGCCTTGAAATGCGAAAAACCGTCTAGTTTACCTTATGACTTCTTCTCAACCCCTTGTAGAAGATCTAGTAACTAGATTCCGTCTCTCAGAAACCGCTGCTCTTATTCAGTTTAGAGAAAACTTAATGAAGAAAGTTCGAACAGTTCCCGGAAGCTTCTTTAATTCGCCAGCAATGGTCACACAGAAGTGGCAGAGACCACTACAACCCAACCGACATCTCGTGACCTGCTATTCACTTCACGGGTTTCACCATAAACTCTGCCATCGAAGAGGCTTCTACGATCCTGATGTCGGTTGTTTGTGCCGTTTATGTAACCAGCCGTGCCCTATCTACCATCTCGATACCAGTCAGAAAGCTATTTCTCTTACGCAGTTAGCTCGATGATATATTATTACTTATCTATAAACATGTGTTTTATTAGAATTATCTATATATATATATACCATACATATGGTGCAATAAATAAATGATGATGAAAGGCCGTAGTTGGATGCCGATATTTTACCCCGCTACCCCGCCATTCATTACTCGTCATTGCTGCTGTTCCATAAATACCTATGTCCACCTCACTAATTTTGGTTTCCCAGTTCCGCATATAAACTTCAAAGGCGCACGTTTTTGTCAGATTACATCGTTTTTGTAGGTGTTCCGTCAGCAGCGGACCACCCTCCAATCATTCGTTTATACGTTTTCTTCAAGTCAGCTAGGTTTGCCAGTTCTGATAGGCTCCAATCGTTGTGGCAACAAATGCGCCTTTTGATGGTTTTGTATTCGTGATCAAACCATGGTTTGTGTCTCGTCGCACTGTTTCCTGCTGCAGATTGCTTGGCCCACCGAACTGAGCGCTCGTAACAGTCTGTGTCTACTTCGGTCGCATCTGGGAGTAGATGTAAGCTTGCTGAGACTTATCTTGCGGGGAGTTCGTTTGTCACGGTCAGTTGTATTCGTATGCGCAGGACTAAAGGTAACCTTACAGTGCTTTCGCTCGGCTGAAATTGTCGTTTTGTGGTCTTTTATGTAGGCTCCCGGTTCACTAGAGGTACTCATAATCAGGTCTACAGCATTTTTTTCCATTCCATGCTATATATATGTAGCGTCGGAATAATTACCTTATATTTGGAAACCCATTTCCCTCACTCCCTCGATAAAAGCTGTCGCTTGTGAGTCATCCTTAGCGAGGTTACAATTTATGTTCCCCTGCTATGATAGTGTGTTTATGATTGTCTGTGCATAGCATCAGGGACTCACCTATATCAAGTAAAATGTCCGGCACGTTGCGGTCAAGTGGGCTGTATATACATAACAAATAAAAGTCCCTTATTTTAACAACAAGTAATATAGCCGTGGATCTAAGTAATCTAGACCATTCGGTCGTGCGTACGGCGACTGAGACCCCCTATTTCGGTCGTCTTCTACCGGGAGTCTTAGTCTGTTACAAATGTTTCGGTGAGAAAAATTATGTCATATTGCTCAAACTCGTTTTCCCCACAACTTTCTAATACTCAATGAAATCCTTCTACATTCCAAAGGATACATTAGTATATTGTCTTGAGCTCTGCGCATTTGGTCGTATTAACAAGTTTGTTATTGCCGCATTCGACTTGAAGTCAATTTAGCGGGCTACCCTCAACCAGCATTGTATCAGATTGTTCGGTTCGGGGTCGTTTGTTACCTAGTCCCGAGGACGGTGGTTGTGGTGCACCAAATACTCTGTATGGTTTCAGTTGGTCTCGAAACGGCCTAAACCGTGTACCTTCCGGCCATACAGCTGGGTCTATAAGATCAGAAAAGGTGTCCTGGTTGACTAGAATATGGAAAGTGTTGTCGTATACTTAGTTAAGCCTAGCAAGCTTTGTTACTTTTACGCCCGAGCTAGTACCAACGATTCGAGTAACATAATCCTGAATATCCGACTCTCGATGATAAACATTTTAGAGTGCAGGTAGCCACGGGGGGAGTGGGGGAGACGGAACTGCTAGATTGAATGGGGCGATTAGTTTTGGTGGTAGAGGGGGAAAGTGATGCCAATTGTAGAACAGAGGTTCCGCGGCGGGGGGCTGGATGGTTTCTAATCGATAATTGGAATAGGACTTTATTTTCAGTTTATGTGGAGCCATTATATTGTCCCGAAAATAAGAACTTCGTTCCGCCATTGTACGACTGTATTTATATGATGGTTGTACAAGATCAAACTGGACGTCTACGTCCAGGTAGTTGGCTATCTCACGAGAGATATACTGAGCAGCCAACCGAGCACCATGGATTCCAAAATGCACTCCATCAATAAGCATATTTTTGGCTTTCTTGTGAATGTAACTAAAATCTTTAAAAACAATGGTACTCACGTTAGATTTACATCTCGATTGTTGGTTAATATACCTACCCTCCTCTTCATGTCTCACTGCAATGGGAATGGAGCACACAATTAGTCGAATATTATTTTTATAAACAAAACTGACAAGATTGTTAAGCGCGCACTCAATCTCAAATCATACTTCGGAAATTGAGCAACATTTATGTGCAGCACTATATATCAAGTCTGTCTTTCCCGATGGCATTCATCACAAATGTCTTAACACGCTTTACATTCGAGCTGCCAATGACTAAAACACCTCTGGACAGTTCATGCTGCCATATTTTTAGCTGCTGCGCGCCGTTTGAATTAGATTTTTTTCTTATTCGTCTCCTTCCTCTTTGAACTTGATTCGTCTTCTATTGTTTTTGTTTTGATGCAACGTTGATTTTTATATTTCTGCTGCTCTTCGCGTTTCCCCTGCCCCTTCTGCGCCGCACGTCGACTTCTTGCTGTCACCATCTTCCATTCTCCTGTTGTCGTTTGCTCTCTATTTTTCCTCGCTATCTTCTACAACCTTCACATTCCCTCCGCCCCCATTGCTTCCCTCAGTGCCGGAGAAAGGGCAGAGTGCTTGATGCCAGTACCGCTGCAATTCCGTGATCGACAGTGACAGGACTCTGTACAATAGCCGATGCTTCACTGGCCACAGTGAGTTGGGGGGGGGGTGAGGAGAGGAGGCCAGCTGTGTGCGCTTTACAGCTGGCAGTAAGGCTGTCCTATTTAATAAATATGAACCTGAATTTTTCAGCATAATTTTCGCCGGTAGTTAAAATCACATTTTTTAGATTCTCGAGAGCATTTTTAAAAGCACACAAAGTTTTCGCAACATAATCACAATCGTTTTTGTCACAGCTGTTCTGATTCTGCTGGTCACCCAAAATGTTTGAGAGATTCGTCTCCAACACTTCCTCATGAATTATTTTCTCACAATCAACAATACAAATCCGTCGCACTTAGATTTTTCCAGAACCGCAGTAGATACATGCGATGGCTGGAGCAATACGCTGTGCTGATGGCCTTGAGATCTGTTGCCGCCGTCGTGTTGAACGGTGCACAGCTGGCGTGAGTCAAAGTTCCTCAAACTCATCTCCAAGGGGATACGGGGCGTTTCTGGCAGTACACCCAACATCGGTTGATGCATCATTTCACGGAGACATCTCAAAAACACAAGATCTCGCAAAACACTATTGGTCACAGTTTATACACAAATTTGAATAAAAACTGACTAAACATTTAAAACAACTGAGAATTTGACTAGTGCAAAGTTTAATATATGGCTCTCTCTATCTCTCAGAAGAGACCTGTGAGTGTCTCGTAGACCTCCCGAGAGTGGGCCGACGCTATTCGCTGTCTTAGGTAGGCCAGGTTTCACTGCAGTTTTGATGTGGCTCTCTAAGACCTCGACCGCTCGGTCGTAGGTCGAGATAGTTTCTTCATCCCCGCGATTAGCTATGTTGGTCTTGTCAGGAGACGTTTGGGCCGGGAGCTTGCGATGCGCCACGGAACCCACATGGGAGTGGTCCGTGGATGCGTTTTGCTTGCCTGCGTCTCTCTCCCGTCGACGTCCAGGGCTTCACTTGTCCTGCCGGGGTCGGCAAGAGGCCGAGCCCAGCCGTGCTCGCGGAGCGGGGAAGGGGGGGGGGTTCGTCCCAGCCTTCTTGATGCACTAAAGGGGTCGACGGCCATTGCGACCCTAGTTTCGTAAGGCAACTGCGCGCCTTTCTGTCGTCTGTTCTCGTCAGTGCGCACGCGGCCCGTGTGGTGCGCACGTCCCGTCAGTGCGCACGCCAACTAACACGTCCACATGCACGTCGGTGCACGTGGAAACCGTGGGCGGCACTGAAGATAGACGCGTCACTAAATCACCAGCAGGTCAACACCAAGTGGCGACGTGGTCTAGTGGGGGACTAGTGCGCTAGTCATGGTTGTCATCTACCGGGGTGCCGCCGGTTCGATCCACCTGTTGTTGATCGAATTTTCTTTGAGCGATGCTCATTGAGAATAGATGATAAGCGGCCATGCTGCCACAAGGATTGTTGGGGAAACCCTAGATATCTTAACATGTCCGGCCCTCGGTGCATTGAAGATATACCTCAGTTTAGGTTCCAAGCCCGTAGGAGACGAAGGACAGTCTAGAATTAAAAACAAAATCCCTAAAAAATGTTTAATTCTAGGTCAACACCAAATCGACCGCTCTCAACGGCCAGTCTTCCTGTGGCGGCCTTTATATGCTTAATCGGTTCTCTTGGTCATATAGGGACGATGATCCCCTTCTCTTTGTTAGTATGCACGGCCTATCTTCTCTTCAATTTTCTTGAGTACCGCTTCTACAATTCTGTGTTACTCTGTGCTTGCTTTCTTTCTCGTATCCACCCTATGTTTGTCCACCCCTTATCCGCTTTCGTTTAACTTTTCCACTTTTTCATGCGCATTTTCGTGTTTTCTCGAGCCACATGCTTCTCTTTAAAATCTGTCAGCGCTTCGCTCGTTTCGGCTCAAGACTCTCGCCAAGGTAATGCAAGCTTGAGAGGTAGCTTCTAGAAAAGCTCCTATGGTCAATATTGCTGCTCTGAGTCTTGCAATAAAACACAAGGTTTAGTTTGCCTACGGAACTGTGTTTTTACAACACTTAAAGGAACGTTTCCAGAAGACAATTGTCGCTTCACTTGTATTCTTAATATAACTAGTTAAATGAATGACTCAGTTACATAAGTTTACACACATACTGTACACATATTAGTATATATATATATATATGTTTTAATTTTTATTTATGTTTTAATGCTTACATAATTGTTTCATCACACTCTCAGACGTGCGTGATCGAATTTCTCAAAGAAGAGAGCCCCAAATAGATAGCAGGTTGTGGGCAAGAGATGGTCTTCTAATTTCGTTAAAAGCGAAGGGCGCCACAATAGTGGCAATGCGACGGTTAGGGCGGTTGATCACTGCTGTGAATGTGAAGGTGATTTCCGAGGGAATTTTACCTCTAATTATTTAAACGCAAGAAGGACAAGATATTATCTACAAGATCTATGCGGCTTCTGCCGAATCTTGCCCTGAAAGCGTCGTTCTCAATGATTTGGGCCCGGCAAAATATTCCTATATAGCCCCCCCCCCCCCAAAAAAAAGGAAGAGCATAACATATTATCGGCAATAACAACGTCCTATAGACGAGATAGAGATCTTAACCTGGAAAACCTTTTTTACTTTTCTAAAGGGAAATGTTTTTACGCACGCCCGCTGGTATTAGTGGCGGGTAGTTTGGGACCCTACAGTGGCGGAGAGTATGTAACTCAACAATTTCCTCCAACCCCCTCCCAGCTCGGAATTGTAAAGCAGTACTTCGAAACCAGGACGGGGAGCCTCGTGCTCAACCTTCACATGTGTCCTCGGGCACATTTATCAGATTTATTATCACACATGTTGTGTAGAAATAGTACAGTTAAAATATCAGCATATGTATACATACACACATTTGCACTTATAAAATATTGGATATGTAAAAGCTATAAAGTTTTGGCGCAAACTTGGTTATGTAGATTGGCTAGAGACAGGACTTAGGTACGGGAGGAAGCATGGCATCTGCCGCAAGATAGTTTACAACGTTGGCACACACATGAATTCGAGGGATCATAGAACCGTGGGCGTCGCGCAGAGCACGCGGTGAAACCTATGCACAACGAAACTAGTCACCACATGGCGGTTAGATCGGCTGGGCCTTTTCCATGCCTGGTTTTGCATTGCTCCGGTGCTAAAGAAATCCGCATCGATTTCAGCAAACTTACATTCCGCAGCAAACTTGCACGTTTTGAGGACGTTGACGTAATTGGCAGATGCCGGCAAGTCGAAACATAATCTTAGCTGCTCAACTAATAGGGGGTGTCCGTGAGGAGATGGAGAAGTCGGTTCTTGGCGGAGCGATGGAGGCCTAAGACACGTTTGAGATACCCTGCCTTCGGGCAGATTTGGATGTTCGAGGCAGGCTGGGGTGAGATCGTTCCAGATTATTTCGATACCGTAGGCAGCCTCAATGCCGTTGGGATGGACAACAGCTACGGCATTCTAATTGTAATAGTTGCTACTAGCACCATTCTGCATTTTTACTTGATATGTTACAGGAAACATCGGCCGATCGATGTTAGAAGTAGCCCCAAGTAAAGAAACTCACAATTTGGAGAATTGACGAAACAAAGTCCATCGTTAAAAGACGGCCAGGCTGGTGATGATACCCAAACCAGGAGATTCAAAGTTTTTTTAAATGAAAGTTTGATAAGCGAACGCTGGATGCACAAGCGTCACTGGCTATCATCGGTGAGAAGTGTGGGATTCACAAACCCACTATGCCCGTATTCTTCATCACCCCCCAAAAGCTCGGAACAGCACGGTAATTCGTTGACACCGTGAATGAAAAATCTCACGTCACTACGGCCTATGCGCATATTCTATGCTACTCTAGTCTGAGGGGGTGCTCGTAGACCGCACTAAGGGCCAGCTGCTCCCCCCCTTCCATTGACTTTTCGTCTCCATCTGCCTTGTCTGGGCATTGGCTCTACTTTTCCTCCTGTCCCGTGCTAGGATATTAGCAGTTTCATGCTGACATTCAGAGCTGCCCTGCCTTCTCCTCTTATCCCCTTATTTTGACCACTATGTCGTCTTAGTGTACTAGAAAAGTTCTGCAAATTCCTATTGGCAAGCAAGTTATTAGAAGAGATTGACAAAGAAGTACCCCTGCCAATTAGCCAGTTTTGTTTCAGAAGGCGCAAATCGACTCTTTTGGCACATAACTTCGTATGACAGGCAAATGATGTAAAACGAAAGAAAAACGCGATAAACTTCTACGTCATACGAGAGACGCTAGCAATGAAAAATATTCCCCTGTAGCTTCAATGCCCAATCTTGAGCTAGTTGAGGGACAGTCAGATACAGACAACTGACGGGACGAAGAACAGAGTTACGGTCGGTATCCCTCAGAGTTCCAGACTAGGACCAAGTCTGTAGAGCCTGCTTGCTAAGTAAAGAGATGCTGAAAAGTGTGCAAACGTTGATATGCACGGGTGACGTAGCAATGATGATCACGGCCATGAAAGGGACAAAATTGATGACTAGGCCAACTTGGCCTTGAGTAATCTAGCGCGGTGTATAAAAGGTATCACCTTAAGCCTGTGTTGATGCGTTTTACATCATTATGGTACATCTCAACGGACGGCGTACGTGCTCTAGGGGCTCGTAGAACTCTTAACCATAAACTATGTTATGTTAATAGAATGGGGGGTGGGGAGGAAGTGTTTTGTCTGTCAGAAAGTCTGAGGACATGTCGTCTAGAAGTTCCTCGGTCCGTTACGCCCTAGTTAACGCAACGCCTGCCAGAATTGGTTGCAAACCAAAGTCCCGGGCCGTATGCGTTCGACCACAATTACGAATTCGCATTCAGGAAGGGTCCAATCTGACACCTCGGGCGTCCACAGATTGCCCTCTAAAGAAGCCAAAAAAAAATCGATTAATAATATATGAACGAAGTTGTACGGCATCACAAATCTGCATAACAAAAAGGACAACAAAAACAACAGTCGCAATCCGTCCACGGAAGCAGCGTTTGATGGCGAAAATGACAATGGATTCACTAATATTGTATGTTCCTGTCTGACCGGACATGCGATAAATAAATCCTTGAAAGATATGCGATTGCAAAAGTTATAATAAACGCATTCAAATATAAAGGCATATTTCTAACGGTTGCATCAGCTGCGGATATTTTTAACACAAAATCACCAACATCGTGTAGAAGTATTCTCACACAAGAACACCGCGTTTGAGAGGGTGGGAAGGAATCCGTGTTTAGTGGGTTGGTGGGTCCCGTACTAGCTATCCGCAACGCATGTGCTTCATGCATTCCCGAAACCTAAAAAGGAAAGGATTATTTACTAGATTGACGGTGGTCTCGCATATGGAGCTCTTTTTCTACAACTGAGAAATCGGGCAATTGTCCCATTCCAAGCTATGAGTGTTCAGTTTTTTTTACCGAACAAATCCTTCTCCCGCAATCGCACATTTTATGAAGCAACGCCCAGTCTGCCAAATCAATGTTCTAATGAGTAATTTTGTTGTCACTTCTAAACAAGACATGTCCTACCACCCTATCCCCTTGAAAAGAAGCTTCTTTTTATATGAATTGTCTAATTACGGCCTCCTAGATGATATATATATATATACACATAAATATATATATATATATATATATATATATATATATATATATATATATATATATATATATATACACATAAATGTACATAAATATATATATATATATATATATATATATATATATATACAGAAATGAATACGTGTATCTATCAATAGAAGTAGCCAGAACACAGCAAGCATTTTCAACTGCTCCATAATTCCAAGCAAATAGTTCATGGGTGTTGCTGCGGGCATGTCACGAAATGTGTTTATTGCCCGTGTTACCCCTTTCTATCGTTGGAACGCCCTACGACACGCGTGATAGTCACCAGGCTGTGGTTACTGCATGTGCGAGCTTTCACAGTGAGTTTCTGAATATTTGCGCCCGTTGGTTCAGATAATTTGTAATCGCTTGGGCTTTGCTTTTTAATATATACTTCGCTTCGACTATACTCACCGTGATTTAATAATTTGAAACACAATGTACACGCATATATATATATATATATATATATATATATCAAGAGAGAGAGAGATATCTTTGGAAGGTGACAGTACCACCTTCTATAAATTCGACGTTTAAAATCATCCTAGGCCTTTCGTATCTATTCGATTTTTAGTGATATTACGGAATGTGTAAAGCAAACCTTTAATGAAATTGTCAAAGACGTATCGAAAGAGGTTTACGCTATGCGACCATACCCGTTCTAAAGTAGAAACGCAAACGTTTACAAGTATTACTCAAGAAAAAACATGCTTCATTTACCGTTGTGAGTCAACTTATCTTTGTGCATGCCAAAATGATCACATTTACGTTACTTAAAGTTAATTCACGTACTAAATCGAGTAATTGACTTGAGAATAGTAAATCCATGCAAACCCATATTAGCCTATTTTGAATTTATATGCAAACCAATTTAAGAGTGGCCGGTCTGGGTCTCACACCCAGGCCTCCCGAATGCAAGGCAAAAGCTTTGCCACTAAGTCATCTTGCTACCTGAGCAGTGTGCATTCATCAGTTACCGGAAACTATAGGTGCAAGTGCCCCTACACGTGCACGACAAGATGAGCGAATTATAATATTAGCCTCTCCACTCTTCCTTAAAGAGTGGAGAGGCTAATCGGGCTAATGGAACGTTCGGCGAAGGTCCTTGACCGGGACGTGGAGGAGATGTGCACGGCGGGCACGGCGTACGAACCTCTCCTGTAGAATGAAATTTCTGAGTCAGCCAAAGACGGCGGCTGGCTCAGCGTCTTAACCAGAGAGGACACGGAGGCGTTACGGCCTCACAAAGCTAAGTTTACCTAAAATTTTTTATTTTATTTAATTTTAAGCCAATAATATAGTAGAGCGAAAAGAAAGTTCGGCATCCGTGTCATTAACTAGGGAGCTTGTGGAGTCTCGGTGCCGCCTGTTGCCGACACGTTTCCGTTTTCTGGAGCCACCTCAGCGAAGTGAACACACCATTCCCGGAAGAGGATCTGCTTTATTGCTTAAGGAAGCAAACTGTAGATCAGATGAAAAAGGAAAAATATGCCACCGCCGGCTTACTATAGATAGCCAATAACCAATAACGTCGCAAGAGTGTGAAAAATCTCGGGTCGAGTGCGACTTAGATTCGATGGCATCCCACCACCAGAAGTGTTTGTGACGAATGAGCGCAGGTCACTGTATGCAGAATCTCCTCCATAGTCTACCCTGTCATTCGTGTGACAAGAATCGGGAAAAGGGCTGTCAAATGCAATAAAGAAGCAGGACTGTCAAATGCAATAAAAAAGACAGAAGCTCTATAAAAACGTATCTACACACCTGCAGGTGGCCATCTCGACTGAAAATGTTTTTGGAATTACTTTGAAGAGCTCCAGCTCTCCAGAGAACTAGCAACAGAGCCGGATAGGCGTAACTAAAATGCGAAAGCTACGAGGGTTTCGTCAATGCTCACTATGGATGGAAAAATTTCGACAATGCTCACTCGATGGAAATATCAGATGTCAACAACATGAAACGCCAAAGATGGTTAGCGGACTACTTAAAATCCTCGGACTGTTTAGACCCTTATTTCCCAACGATTGATAAAAAAATATAATCAATAAGCTTCTTAGCTCTTTAGAGGGCAAACTGGGAAATGCTTTGTCTCCATTTTTAAAAGCTCGGAAGCAAAAGCCCTCGCCCCTCACTACTTTGCGGATATACAAATGGCTCTAAACGGTCTGTGGCATGCGGGCTAACTTTAAGACGGCTGGCAGCAAAGATAGCCTAAGCGTTCAGTAGGGAGGTTATAGCAATCGACATTATGGAATGGTGGATATGTCCGGCAATTTTGGTAGAGGAGTTGCGGTTTCGATCCCAGTCCGACACATATCGTTTCAATGCGATTTTTTGAAGGCTTGCATATTTGGGTTAAAGTTATAATAAATACATAGCAGCAATGATATGACCTCACCATGGGCCATGAGTACGTGAAACTATCTGAAATCAGCTTTCAAAAAGGCAGTGCTCTGCTAGACGCAAGTCCGAACTAACCCAGTCGCATCAGATCTAGTAACTCTTGTTTCCTGCTTGATCCTTTGGGCGGATCGCTGGTAGACCGCGGCACAAGCCCTCAGAGAGAGGTAGGGAAACACGTGGCGAATCGAGTAAATAGAATCTGATTCACTACGTTCATCCAGGCTCCGCCGTTTTAGGAAGCTAGACTGACTTGATTTTGTGTGATAATGCCGTTTCTAGCCTAGTGAGGGGGTATTGGGCGAGGGTCTAGTTTTAATGGATCAGAGCCTCACACTTCTACCTACTGCTGAAGTTAAGCTTCATGTAAATGTGTATTTCTATGCGTACCGCATGTTCCAATAGTTCATTCCTCCAACATATGTAGGGGGCCCCACGTTCTAGATATGAAATCTATAATGATGTTGTCGACATGTGCTGTAATATACTTGATATTAAAGTGCTACAAGTGTAAACGGGCGACACGGTGTAGCAATGTCCCGACCATATGACAAACTCTGCTAAAGTACACACCCATAGACCCACGTACACAATACGACTTGACACATGCATAGTAGCAAATACAGCGAGGGAATTAGAATATTGGAGGTCGATACAATATTACAATTCATAACTATGCACCACAATTGGGGGAACGACTGACTTGGGAAGAGCATGTGGCAAATTTAATTTAAAAAAATGTTGATACTGCTCGGTCAGTTAAGGTGGTGTGCATTACACAGATGAACTTATTTCTAGGCCAGTAGGCCCAAAACTTCGCCGAGGTCACCCTCTATTTAGAGACTGTTTGTCCGCCGATGGCCAAATACGAGTTTTGTACTCACCTTGTGCCTGGCATATAATATTATATCTAAGAAATTGTCGTCGCTACAGCAGCTGATCTAGATGCACGTTGGATTGGGAAGATTGGATTACGAATATAGTTGCTAGAAAGCCAAGTTCTAGCAACTATATTCGTAATCCAATCTTCCCAATCCAACGTGCATCTAGATGAGCTGCTATAGCGACGACAATTTCTTAGACATAATATTTGTACTCAACCAGGCCAGGCACAAGGTGAGTACAAAACTCATATTTGGCCATCGGCGGACAAACAGTCTTTAAATGGAGGGTGACCTCGGCGAAGTTTGAAGTGAGAGTCACCTTTTAAGCTTTAGATAGTTCGGAGACACGTCACCACGATTATTTAGCTAGGTAAAACCAACTCATAGCCCACCAAAGGCATGCGGCCAGAAAGAAAGACAGTAAGTACATAGAACTCACGGGTCGGACATTTTTCTTTATTATTGGTATTCCTTCACGAAAATATTCGTCGATTGTATTTACACGGACACGAATTATACACGTTCACATACATGCACATAGACACAAGTTGGTGCCCCTCCACAACACAGTTGCACAAGGGCTGGCAGTGAAATTGTTTAATCTAGCTACTACTAATAATACAACAACTACTACTTCTCCTACTACTACAACTATTTCTTCTTCTACGACTACAAGAAACGTTTTTTGGTTGCTCTTTCTCTAGCATTCTCGACACGTGCCTGGGAGAGTACATCGCGGTTGAAACTAAACAAGCGGGATTGTGGTAAAAAAAAAGAAATAAATAAATATGCTATGCATTTTAGAAATGATAACGACAATAAGCCGCATTGTAAAAGTACAATTTAGACGAAATACTCCATAAATGAATGAATAATGCTACACAAACTACCGATACGTTAGAATGACAAAAGAAACGCCGCATTAAAAGTACAATTTAGGCGAACGGATCGAAAGCAATTCGTTTCGGACAACATACTACTCTGAGGCTGGAGCCAATGATAACTGTAATTCTGTCAAGAATAATAATAATAGTAATAATAATAATAATAATAATAATAATAATAATAATAATAATAATAATAATAATGATAATAATAATAATAATAATAATAATAATAATAATAATAATAATAATAATAATAAACGCTTTGGTACTGTTGCGTGCATGTCGGCGGCCGGTGGATGACGGTCAAAGTGATCAATTTGGATCGTTTTGCGCTCCACAATACATCTTCTCGTTTACAGGGAGTGAGATCATGTACCCTGGTACCGCCGCATGTCATAGTCATTCCTCTAGTTGGCGTGTTTGGGTTTTGTATGCGTTTGTCTCTGTGTGTGTGTGTGTGTGATGTACTGTCAGGTGGTTTATACACATGCGGTGCAACATGGTCCCACATACGCGGCTAGTGCGCATGGCACCATATCGCTACCTTCACCTAGCCTCCACAATTGCCGGCCGAGATGGTCGCCAATGGCGAAGCTGTTCGTTCGAATTCACTTTATCTCTTCTTCGTCTTCGTCTTCTTCTTCTTGTTCGCATACTTCAAGGTTCTCCTTGTCAATGTCTAGGTATGATGGCGATAAATAATGTTTTTAATACTACTACTGCTACTACAACTAACGTTACATCACCTCCATTACAATATCTACGACTAACTGCTACTTCTGATACGATTGTTACTTCTACTACTACTACGACTACTACTAGTACGAAGTCAGCTCTACGTTATATCACAGACTGGTAGCCTAACGCTCGCTCGTATGACAACAGCTGATTCGAAATTGAGGTCACCGAGTTCGGTGAAGCTGCGGTCGGCTGCTGTTGCTGCTGCCGCCACTGCCGGCAGCTAGAGATCGAGCGTCGACAGGGCTTAGGGGGTTATGTTAGAAGGACGAGATCCTCGAACGGAGTTGCCGTTGCTGTTTAGTACGGTCGACCATATTGCCCTATGTGCTTGGTCTCCTAGCACGCTAGAGAGAGATCGACACACGTATAGTCGTCGTTGTCGCTGTCGTCGTCACCGTTGTTGTTGTTGTTGTTGTTGTTGTTCTTCTTCTCCCGAGCAGAGTCTAAGGGGTTCTTCCCCTCAGTAAAGCTGCCTCCGCCAAGCAAGTAGATGAGCTAGGTCTGAAACCTTGGCCCCCTTCCTTTCTTCCTTCCTAGAGGGGAGCACTAGTTTGGTTTAAGCAAGCAAAACAAACTGACATGCAAAAGAAGTATCCGCCCTCTGTTTCCGATAGTTAAGCGATGGCATTTTCTGCTGTCACACGGCTCGACAAGGCGGACGATGACGACGACGACAATGCCCGAGCGTCCACTTCAGGTCGTCGAACGGGAACACGCTTCACTTGCTGCGGAAGAACAGTACGCGTTCGATGCCGATCAGCGGCGACTCGAAGATCAGAGACATGACGAACGACAGCGCGTACGTGATGACGATGTTGCCGAGAGCGAAATAGGTGACGAGCGACGGCGAATAGTCGAACACGCTTTCCCGCGACCCGTAGAAGATGGCCATAACGACGGGATGAATGATGTAGGCGCTGTACGTGAGACGGCTGAGCGGCACGAGGCCCTTCCACGAGAGCACCGTGTTGGCGACGCCCCCGTGGCCGCTGAGACAGGCCAGAACGATCCAGCTCAGGCCAACCGCCCACACCGTTCGCGAGCACGCGCCGTACAGCGCCGCCACAGCCACGGGCGGAAGCGACACGCCGGTGTTGGCGTTCCACATCGCGTACAGAACGACGAGCATCCCGGAGATGGACGCCGTCCAGCCCAGCATCGTGCCCGAGCGGCTGAACTGCAGTCGGCCGTTGCTCTGGTGGATGACGTATCCCGTCACCATGCCGACGAGATAGGGGCCGACGCGGCAGTACGGCTTGATGTAGACGTCGGCCGAATAGCCGTTCATCAGGTCGAGTGGTCTGTAACGGGCAGAAACAAGAAGAACATAGTAGTGCACAGGCATCGTTGGTACGCATGTCGAGGTCGAGGCATTGCGTTGCTCGAGCGTCGACGAGATCAACGACACTCGAGAACTGGCTGAGTGACTGACTGACTAACTGTCCGCTTCACTATGATTCGACAAGCGCGTTCGTGTGGCGTTCGTGTGGTGATCTATGCTTACACAAGGTTGGAGATGTAGGGCATTGCGGGATAGTTGTTGACGGCAATGATGATGGCGGTGGCAGCCATCGAGGCCAGTCCGAGAAACGTGATGAGCAGCAGGCCCATCATGCGGCTTCGGTAGAGAACGAGCAGGATGAGCGGCGAGATAACGTAGAACTGCATGTCGACGGCCGAGAACCACGTGTGGTTCAGGCACATCTGGGGCGTGTTCACAAAGTTCTGCAGGTAGAGCGCGTTGATCCACCAGTTCTTCTGGCAGGTTTTGTCGTAGGTCGAGATCGACTCGGTCCACCGGGGTCCGCCGCTCACGTACGGCAGAACGTTCGCGCATAGACCGATCACGACGAGCATGAGGGGCGTCATTCGCCAGTAGCGGTGCAGGTAGAAGAAGGCGAGGTTTAGCCTGCCGCCCGTCTTGTCCATCTTTCGGAACGTCACGTAGACGACGAGCAGGCCCGAGATAAAGAAGAACGTGTCGACGGACAGCGTGCCGTTCGCAATGCCCTGACTGATGATGTCAGCCGGAATCGCTTTCATGTCGTCCGTGTTGCGGTACGTGACCCAGTGCTGGGCGAACGAGTACGAGTGGCCGAAAATGATCCACATCATGCTCCACAGGCGAAGGCCGTGCAGCGAGGAGATGCCTTCGACGCATCTGCCCGTGTTCAGAATCTTGCTGCCGTTCTCGAGCACGGAAAATGACATGAGCAGACGAGACACGACCGACTGTCGCGTTTTCACCGGAGCCATGAGGGGGTCCGACGAACCGGCAGACGCGTTGGCCGGCACCTTGCACGTATCTCGGCCGAAGTGGTAGAACGTCCCCACGCCGGCGAGCGCCACGAAGAACAGCACCGCTCCGGTCATCATGATGGCCTTCCGGTCGGAGCTGTACAGGACGCCGGCGTCCGAGCAGGATGTGCTGAACACCTTGGAGCCCACGACCACATCCTGGAGAGCTGTTGTTGGCGAGCAGACAACACAGGCGCGAACTCAACGTTAGTCGATGCTCAAACCCCAGAGTTGGGGTACTACCACCGACGTCGACTGTACTAGCCGGCACGGCACAGCCTACGTTGTTGGCTTTCAGCCCCGTGAAATTTATTAGGGACAGCCTTGTCTAGTTACTTCTACATATACATATATACATATGTGCACATCATAGACAGCCAGACGAGAATATACTTACTCATTGCGACCAGCTCGCTGACGTCCTCCTCTGAGCAGAGCGACGGCACGCAGAGTCCAATTCGGGCAATCTGAGCGGCGATCGCTTTTTGCCAGACGACCTTTGGCAGGTGCTGTGAACAGATGAGCGCAAAAAGCATTGACAACCGCAGTTAGTTATTTACTCTATTTGGACAAACGCCCACGACAACACTGTTTGCATTCAGCCAAACGATGCTTTGCGTCACCACAGGTAATTCGTCAATAAGACACAGACAGACACACACGCACAAAAAACCAACAGTAGTAACCACTAGAACTACAATAGCCAATCGACACCAGCATCAGGAAGAGCATGCGCGACGGATTTTGTTAGTGGCGCATGCTGTCTCTGCAACGACGACTTCAATGACTTCGGACGACACCCGGCTGCAGGCTGAGGTGAGGGGAATAGAAAAAACGTTTTTGGGGCAGTCAAAGTCACTCATGATCGCGGCGGGAATGTCACTGCCATCGGGGGCGCGTGCACGAAGAGACGCGGAATGTCCGAACCGTTAACCACAGTAACGTCGTGATGCTAAGCAACGGTCAGTATTGTTGTTCTTTTAGTTGTTGCTACTGTTGTTGTCCACGTCGTTGCCCCTATTCCTCTTACATCCTCCTGTTGTTGTGGCTGTTGTTGTTGTTGTTGCAGGTGTTATGGTTGTCGTTACGATTGTGGTCGTTATTGCGAATTGCCGAGCACCGCTGACGTTCTGACGGCCTTGCGACATGACGACAGGCGGGGGTCGATCGCTGGCAACACAGCTAGCGACCGCTGACACAGCGAGGTGACAACAACGATGCCCATCACAATGCATCACATGCACCACCATAAGCAGCAGCAGCAAGAGCTAACGTATAATGATGATGGTACTGATGTCAATGAGGAGGATGACGACCACGACGACGATGATGATAATGATCATGCTAATCGAGATCATGAAGACTTCGGTGAGGGAGCGAAATACTGCACCGGCGTTGCGTTGTAGCGTTTACTGCACGCATGCATCTAGACTATCCACATGCTCATACTAACCATAGAAAGAACAGTAATTTAGTAAGTAAGGGGAAGATGATAAGGGAAACATAAGAGGATGAGAGAAGAAAGAGAGAGGAGGGGAGATGAGAGATGACCATGAGTGGTGATGTTAGCTTGAACGACACGAAAGTAAAGCGAGGAATAAGCGTTTTGGTAGAAAGATTGTTGACTTGCAGATCAGCAGCCGCCCTGATCAATGTTTTGGGGCTTGTATTGTTGTCGGCCTGCAAACTTACCGCTGATTTGTGTGGCTTCACATCGGCGACGTTCAGCGTCGTCATGCAGTATCGGCTGACGAACGGAGGCTGAAAGTGCGACTCGATGGGCTTCGCCACGGCCTGCAAGCATTCGGAGTAGTAGCCCAGGAACGAGAAGCCGCCCTTCAGAACGCCGTTGTCGGGACGTCCAGTAGCGTCGAACACTGTGCGCAACAATCATGAACAAAGCGACAAAAACAGAACAAGAGAGAGAGAGAGAGAGTCAGTCAGTGATTGAATGAATAAAACCGCTTGTTGTGTCACACGGTAGGATTTGAGTGACCTTCCCTACTCGAGGTCGTGATTGTTCACGTAATTCACGTAAGTAAATCAGCATATATATATATATATATATATATTTAAAAAAGAAAAGCATTACATGCGACGAGAAAGAAATGCAGAGGAACAGCGCGAATATAAAGCGAAAGTGACCCTTGTGGGCAGCAGCAGCAGCAACAACAACAACGATAATAACAGCAGCCACAAGAACTCTTTGTCAGCCAATGTCACTCGGATGTTGCTCGGGTCCACCTGACTCGGTTCGGGGTGCATGTGCGCCGCCGTAAATACTACAAGCAGCAGTAAATTTGTTGGTAAACCGATGGAAATGGTTTCAGACTTCCTCAATTTGGCTGACGCTAGCGACGACGACTTCAACAACAACAAGAACAACAATCTTTATAATCATCATCGTCACCAGCATCAGCATCATCATCATCATGATGGCCCCGACCGTCGAATTGAGCGCTACACCGGCCCTCGACAGCTCATAATCTAACCAATGAGGCTCGACAACATGAAGAGGAAGAAATGAGCGAGTGGCGTTGAAGTCGTGTGAGTCGTTCCCGCAATATCTACATAGATTGTCATCCCTCGTCGGGGACGGCGACTTTGCCTTTCTTTGTGATCGGTGTGGTCACTACGACCTCGTGTTCGTGTCCGCCTGCTGCTGCTGCTGTTGCTGTTACTGCCTTTACTGCAAGCCGTTGAAGTGCAGCTGAAGTGCAGCAGAAGTGCAGCAGCAGCAACGGCAACAGTAGAGCAGCGCACGCCGTATTTGCCACAACGGTGGCCCAGATCTGCCAGATGTAGCAACAGAATTCGTAGTCGTCGTCGTCGTCGTCGTTGTCTTAGTTGTTGTAGTCGTCAAAGTCAACGAAGTAGTAGTAGTAGTAGTAGATGAAGTCGCAATGATAGTGCCAATGGTGGTGGTGGTGATGGTGGCGGTGAAGGTAGTAATAGATGAAGTGGTGGTGGTGGTGGTAGTCGTTGTAGTATCGATCGAAGAGCGGGTGCGATTGGTACTTGTAGTGACTGATTGACTGACTCGGTGCGTCGGACGATCGCTGCTTTCCCGCTGCCGTCTGTTAGTGTGTTGCCACCACCGCCGCCGCCGTCTCTGCTGTTGCTCAGAATCTAGACCAGAAATCGACCAGAAACGGAGCAGCCACAGGAGCAGTTGGGTGGTTTGCGTTGCTGGCGGGCCCGCTCGCTCACTGGATAGATGGATGGATGGCCAGTACTGCCAGAAGAAGGTTATTGATCCGAAGTCCCACGGCTCGGAAAAAAGACGGAAGCGAGGCAAGACAAGGCAAGGCGGTGGCCCGCCGATGGGCCAATCACCAACCAAGCGTCGTTCGTCCGTCCGTCACTTCGTCCGACCGACCCACCAGCGACGGCCAAATCGGCAAACAAACCCACACGGCGGCAGACTTACAGATGGGGTAGGTAAAGATTACAGACCGAGGACAGATGTACAGATGGGGTACAAATAGACCCGGGGGGGGGGGGGGGGGAGACCTACAGAGGTACGAATAGACCGAGCAGAGACTTACAGAGGTACGAATAGACCGAGGAGAGACTTACAGAGGTAGGAATAGACCGATGAGAGACTTACAGAGGTAAAATTAGACCCAGAAGAGACTAACAGGGTTACAAACAGGCCAAGGGGAGACCACCCACAGAAAAGTACAAATAGACCGAGGGGATATTTACAGGGCTACAAATAGACCGAGGGGAGACCACCTACAGAAAAGTACAAATAGACCGAGGGGCTATTTACAAGGCTACAAATAGACCGAGGGGAGACCACCTACAGAGAGGTGCAGATAGACCGTAAGACTTACAGATATACAAATAGACCAACAGAATTACAATTGACGATGTGACCTACAGTGTAGACACACTGCTCGATCGAACGACCGAGCAGCAGACCAACCAACCAACAGACAGACAGACAGTCGGATAGTCGGACAGGCACACATGCATAAAGCCAGCAGATAACTTTTACGCACGGCGCCAAGACGGCAGCAGCTAGAACCGCCGAAGAAACGAGGTGGTGTTCGTGGTGGTGGTGGTGGTGGGCCCAGGGGAGTCTACAGTTCGACTTCGTTGGCCGGCCGCCGTTGAATTGCAGAAGTAGCAGCAACAACCGCAGAAACAAATGTGGCTACGACAGCAACGGTTGCTGCCGTCGCTCACGTTGCTGTTGTTGTTATTGTTACTGCTTCTGCTGCTGCTGCTGATGATGGTGGTGGTGATGATGATGGTGGTGATGATGGTGATGATGGTGATGGTGGTGATGATGGTGGTGATGATGGTAGGCGTCGAAGCGCGGGGCCACCCGACACGAAACGAGTGAACAGCGACCGCCGATGAAAGTGAAAGTCAGACGTCACCGGCAACGTCGTGCTCTTCGTTGACGTCGTCTTCATCGTTGCTGTTGCTGTTGTTGTTTGTTGCTGTAATCATTGTTGTTGTTGTTGTTGTTGAAATCGGCCCAATCAGTCAAGTAGGTCCAGACAGTCGACAATGCTTACATGACAAAAGTGACCACTGCTGTTGCAGCCACCACCGCTCCTCATCCTCCTGGTGCCTCCTGGTTCTGTTCTGTCCTGCTGTTTTCTGCCCACGGCGTGGAGGGCGGCTGGGAGGTGGTCAGGGCCAAAAGCGACCTTCATGATCACCATCATGAGTATGATTAGCATCACCGGCATCACCTCCACCATCATCATCATCACTCTAATCATCCTAATCATCATCATCACTATCACTGCTAATCCTATAATAGCTCTCATAGGCCAGCGGCTCGTTCAACATCGTGGTGGTCAATATGGGGGGACAGACGACATCCTGCCAGTCGCAGCGGTGATTCTAGATAGTAAGATTGTCAACGACGGTGGTACGCTGATGATTTGACGTCGACACGACACAGATCGGCAAATCGTCAGCTTCTCATCGTCGTCGTCGTCATCGTCATTATCGTTGTCATCATCGTCACCATCATTGTCAATGATCGTGTACTTCATTCTCAGACTGCTTCGATAGCAGCAGCACCAGCAGAAGCCGTAGTTTTCGGCTGACGTCGCTGAAGCTGACGTCACGAACCACCCCTCGAACCACGTCCTCCACCTCTTCGCTCTTCGCGCCATCATCGTTTTCTGCTTTTCGTTTTCCGTTTCTACTATTGCTGGTGCTACTGTTCCCGGTGTCGAGATGGACAGACGGACGGACTCAGACTGCGGGGCGCGCGGGGGGGGTTGATGTCAAACGACGACAACGAGGTCGATCGACTTCGTCGCCCTAATCCCGTGACCGTATATTCGACGGAGTTCATATCTTGTGTGTGGGGCCGGGCACACCGGACCGCTTGGGCTAAATTCGGTTCAATTTCTCGGATCCGGTTCTCGATCTGCCGGAGGTGATCCGGCGGACGGACAGACAGACAGACATATAGCTACATAAATACACGAATAGATAAACAGAGAGATCAGCCATAAAGTACACAGGGACACTGACTCAAACCTACACCTCTCGCACACGCCACAGACGCCTAAGGACAAGACCTACGACTAGTTTCAATAGTCGACTCGAATGGCTTGTGCTAACTAATTAGCCAACTAACTAACTACTTCCTACGTTTCATCAAATTTCGTCGGCTCGTTGCTCGCTTGGTTGTCGCCTTGCCCCTTTCGAGTCCAGCAGCAATAGCGACAGCAGGCGGCGAGGTCAAACTAGGCTAAAGCGCTACGACGGCCGGGTTGATAACGAATACTGGCGTAGGCAGCGGTAACGGCAGTATGTAAACCGGCGTTTGATTTTTTGTTCGTTCCTTTTTGTTTCCTTCTTTTCTTTCGTCTGTTGGTCTTCCTTGTTCTCTTCTTTTTCCTCATCACCATCACCATCATCATCATCATCGCCATCATTTTATCGATTGGGTCGCCGTAAACGTTGTCATCGACTGTAGCGACGACGACAACGACGACGACGACGATGGTGATAATAATGATAATAATGATGATGACGATGATGATGATGATGATGATTGAGTGAATGAATTCAATTGCGAAGCTTGTCCGTATGTTTGCCTGCTTGCCTGGTTGCCGGACTGGGGGTAGCTTGCAGGCACGAAGTATCACGAAGCGCGCAATCCCGCACGTGCGAGCGATCGAGCGACCACCGTATGAGGACCGTTCGAATGAAGGCAACAAAAAGTCAACGACCTCGTTTGCTGCTGCTGCTGCTGCCGCAACAGCTGCAGCTGCTGCTGCTGATACAACATAAAAACGTATACCGTCGCCGCCGCCGCCGCCGCCATGAACAATCACTACGGTGAACAATCGACAATCAATCGAATTAGTCGGTCATCCAGGCAGCCAACCAGCCAACCAGCTGACACACCCGTCTGTCTGTCTGTCTGTCCGTTCATCAACCAGACGCCCCACCCCCCCCCCCCCCCCCCTCCCGCTATGTGTGACAACATACAGCAACGTATTCGATATCGTCATGTACGGTGTCTGTGCGTACGGTGTACACGGTTCACTACCACTACCACCACCACCACCACCACCATCATCATCATTATTATTATTCTATCGCCACTACCGCGGCCACCGCACATGAAAATACACACCGATGACCGATTCGGCCACCATCATCACCATCATCATGGTGGACCCTTGTACTACATTCTACAATTCCTTCTACGACGGCGACGCTGGCTACGTAAGACAATAAGTACCCCGAAGAACGCATGGGTGCCAACGGCCGCAGCAGCAGCAACAGCAGCAGCAACAACACCAGCACCAGCAACGGGAGTAACTTGCTATTGCACCCTGCCGAACGGCTGACCAGCCCACCCCCACAAGCCAAAAACAAGAACAACATCAGTAGAAGCAGCAGCAGCATCAACAGCAGCTGACTGACCCTAAGCGGCCCCATTTTGCGGTGATCGGTGGGCGGGCGGGGGTGGGGGGTGCGGTGTGCATTCACCCGCACGGCGCCCGGCTGTGTCCAAGACAGGCCAGTACACACGCCCTTCCGTACGCAGGCACGGACGAAAGCACGCAGCGTGAGGGTGGATGTATTGCGGTTACAGTAACAGTACCACTAGTCTATATACTTACAGCTTACATCATGATGTGAATGATGAACAGGTGCAACTTTGAACAGCGGCACCAGCAGCAACAACAACAAGAACAACAACAACAGAAAGCAACAACAACAACAACAAGAAGCAACAACAACAACACAACAATAACAAGAACAACAACGTGGTCACATCGTCGCATCAATAGTCCACAGTACGATCAAACAGCCACCAAATGCACGACACGATGGTCGATGGATGGATGAAGTGCTCGGTATTTTAAGTTTATATGTTAGAGGGCTTGCCGACGTTAATGTGCTGCTGCTGCTGCTGATGATGATGACGACGACGATGATGACCATGTCGCTATTGCCGCCCAGTAAATCGCCGGACAGGAATGCCTTCGTTGTCGAGACGAGCTTTCCCTTAGGACTGCCTGACGAGCGAACGAACCAACGAACAGTGTTTCTTGCTTGCTGTGCTTGGCAGTGAGTGAAGTTAAGGGCGGTAGCGCTTTTGACGCTTCGGGCGAACTTCGGAGAACTTCGGCAGAAGGCGGGAAGGTTCAGTTCGTCCACTGAAGTCAGTCAACAATGTATGTAGGGGCTGATGTGCGCCGCGGGCTCTCGGCCGGCTACCGGTACTGCTAGCGCCGTACTGTTCGATCCAGCACAATGTTGTTGCTGTTGCTGCTTGCTGCTGCTTGCTGCAGTCGGATTCTCTGAGCAGCTTTGTTTGGCAGCTTCGTTCACCACCACCACCACTACACTACTACCACTCAACAAACACAAGCTACTGGTGGTTCGTCTACTACTTAGAAGTACTTCTACTTCGACGACTTCTACTACTACTACTACTACTATTGTTGTTACAGCCACTAATGCTACTGTAGATACTTCGACAACTTCAGATGCCGATTTGCCCTCCTCTTCGGCCCACACTATGGCAGGGGCATCAGTGTCCTCTCAGTCACCTGATGGATGAGTTACCGAACGGCCGAATCGACTCAAATCTGACCGTTCGACATCATCGATTGTTGATCGGCCCCGCCGTCTTCCTTCTTTTCGTCTCTACACTGCGGCAGAATACACCGAACGAGAGAGTGTCAGAGAGGTAGCTGCCATAGATAGATGTACTATATATATATATATATATATAGGAAAGAAAGAACTCCAACTGACCACTTGAGGTCTACTGAGGTCGTCGCCTCATTCTATTCTTGGCGGCTTTCTACCCCCCCCCCCCCCTACTCATCGCAAGAGAAAAGAGAGGTCTACCTTTGCCGCCGGCCCCCGCATCTTCACCGGCTTCAAACAGCAGCGTTCTCTTGTTATCATCGTTGTTGGTGTTGTTGGTTGCTGTTGCCTTTGGGTTTTTCTTCATTTTTCTTCGACTTCGGCCGGCTTCGATGCTGCGTTCAAAGCGGCGTGCGTCGGCCTTCTATGTCAGGTCTGATCGCCGCCTCGTCGTTCAATCTTTGTTTGACTGCATTCTCAAGCCAATTCTCGAGTCAAAGTGAACCGAACGCTGATGATGCGCTTGTCAGTAGAAGAACGTCAATGCCCCCTACCTCTAAGTGCAGTAGGCAGGCAGACAGACATGTAGCATTCGTTCGTCCATTCACCTATGCAGCCATCGATCGCCGCAGAAGCGACCTGATGTCCGGCAAAGTGGCGTCGACGACTTGTGTTAGACGGCGTCCTTCAGAGGCCAGGCCAGATACCATCACATAGACGATTCGCACATCCACACCACACATAGAAGACCCACACACGCGCGTATACAGTGTCCGACACACCACGTATACACTTAGAGTCAGTGCGTCGGTGTTGTGCACTTATGTGCAGCTCTAAATGTGTGTCTGCTCCGTACGAGCTGAGGTGGGGTGTGAAGTGGGGCTTGGGGGCAAGTGGGGCTTGGAGGGCAAGTGTAGGCTTGGCGGGCAAGTGGGGCATGGGCGAGCTACGAGTAGGCGGAGTAGGCAGGTAGATAGATAGGTAGATCGGTTGGGCAGACGGTCGGCCGATAGGTAAGCAACTTTCACTACTACAATTACAACCCTGATCAAGTGAGCGCTTAGCAAAGAAGAAGAAGAAGAAGACGACGATGCGGAGGAGGAAGATGCGCGATAGGAGCAGCAACAGAAACAACAGAACAGCAAGCTGCTTCGTGAATCTTAACCCTCTTAGTCGGGGCTCATTAGGTGCATTTGGGTAGGAGGCTACTTAGTTCGATTGGTGATCTGACGGTTGGAATGGCGGGGGGGGGGGAGGTTCAGAGGAACCGTCATCTTTAACGCCCCCAGCGGCGATATCGACTCAGCACGCTCGCTCGTTCGCTCGCTCAGTCGTTGCTGAGCGATGTCGTCTCTCCTTACTGGTGGGCCGGGCGGCGGTGGTGGAGGCGGTGGTGGTGGTGGAGGTGCTGGGGAGGCTGCTGCTGCTGCGGCGGTCATCAGCACTATCTTTGTCCTCATCACCACCAGCACTACCATCAACATCATTATTATCATCATCATTATCATTATCATTATCATTATCATTATCATCATCATCATCATCATGGTGAGTGACAACAACGGTAGTAGCGATAGCGGCGGCGGCGGCGATGCAGTCGCATTTCGTGTCCATCATGCGCTTTCAGTGAAGTGAAAGTCACCGCCTATAGGGGAGCAATGACCGGCAACCAACCGACGGACCGACCGACCCGGTCGATCGATCGACCACCACCTACCGATCCCCGATCCGAAGCAATCCAACGATAGCAACATGAGTATCAACACAACAACAACTGCAACAACAATTGCACCAACAACTGCAACAACAACAATGGCAACGAACAACAACAACAACAACACGACGACTGACTGAAGATAGACAGCTAAACTAACTAGTCGTCGGGTGGGGGATGCGTCGTCATGGCAGGGGCGGGGGGGGGGGGGGGGATTGTGCAGGTTGACGCACTGGGTTGCCCGCGCGCTATGCCGCGTACGTCTGGTAGATACGTCTGTCTGCCTGTGTACGTGTGTGTTTGTGTGCGCGTCTTGTCTTCTGTCTCGTTTGTCTTGGTACGGTCGCGTCGTGGTCAGTGACATCATCACCATCCTATCATCATCACATCATCATCATCATCGTAACATCATGATTACCACCATCCAATCGCATGCCGAACAGACGCTCGCTATCCAACGGCGGCGGCGGCGGCAGCTCACTATTACTGACCGTTATTGTACCGTTATGTGGTTGTCGTGAGCCGTTTGCCAATTCGGTTGCCAAAAAGTCGTCACTTTGGACAGCTTACTACTACTACTACTACTACTACGACGACGACGACGACGAGAACTACTTTAGCATGACGCTGGCAAACACGACAACAACAACAACAACCGCAACAACAACAACAAAAAAACAACACCGCACAACAGCGACTACAACAACAACAACAACAACACGGTCACCTTTGGACATTTTCAAACTACCGTTGACAAGTCAACGACTAACAACAGATGGAGGATAGTTCGACGAACGGACAAGCTGACCACAGC
>QVRM01006759.1:0-67010 GCA_003439945.1 Dermanyssus gallinae
TGGGCTAGCATTGCAAGCATATGGAAACATCCTGCGCGCCAAGGAGAAGAAAAACCGTTACTGCATGACATCATCCGCGGGGCATCCCGGATAGCTAAATGTCTAGTTTTCCTGCGGTGGTGTCCGCGTGTGCGTACCGCATTTCTCAGTTAGTCCAAAAAAAAAATCCTCTCCGGGACCGCGGACTTTGTCGCATGGCTGTCGGAGACCTCCCCAGGATCCCAGCTAACCGTGTACTCCATCCCTCTGCTCCACCCGGAGTGCAAAGCGGCCAACAACGCGCTTCAAATCCTGGCTGAGTCAGGGCCGATGACCTTCCATCCGCTAACCAGGATCCAGCAACCCATGCTGATCAGAGCGGCGACGGTGTACACACGACGCTGCTGCCACCGTGGCAAACGTGGCAGCTCGCAACATGGCCACTTTTTTGGGGAAACGTCTTCTCAAGAACGCCACCACAGGCTGTGAAGGGCGCACCGAAGAAGGACAAGACGGAGAGAAGCCCGGCAAGATGGACACGGCCTCCCAAGTCCACCCGGAACTTCCGCAACTGTGTCACTTCATAGCCCAGGCGCTGATAGAGTTCGAGGAGATCAAGGCGCAGCACCAACGCCAACCCGCGGGAGACCAGAACCTCGGCGGGCGCCAGAAACAGGGCTTCAATGTCGGAGGGAGAACGGGACGTCACTTCGGGAGCGGCCCCCGTCGCCCCCACTAAACTGTTGTCAGTCTAATTGCGAGGGTTTCGCTTCAGTGTGAGTGCATTCTCTCAGCTGATCTGGCTGCGTTCGACTTGATCCTTCTTACTGAAACTTTCGCTACAAACGTTTCGATATTGAAGGTTTCTATGCTCATCACTGTCTCGCAGCGAAGCCCTCCCGTGGTCGGCCAATAGGAGGAGTTTCACCCCCGATTGGCCCCAGACTTAGTAAGTCAGAAATTCTACTAGCAGAAGACAACACTTTGGTACTTTCCACTCCCGACTTTGCCTTCGTGTGAATGTACAGCAGTGGTGTCGGCGACACCACGCTGGATCTGCTGGACAAGATCAGCCGAGGGTTAGCCTGCGTCCCCGACGACCGCCCGGTGCTCCTCGCAGGCGACCTCAACTGCAGGCTTGACGAGCCTTCGCTCTCTTCTCGTACGGAGGCAGTGTTGGCGGCACTCCAAGAATATGGGCTCTGGAATTGCTCAGACCGGTCCCTTCCCACCTACTACTCCGACTCTCGAGGCCTCCAAGATAACCCACGACGACCAGGCAGCTCCACCATTGATGTCTTCGCATTCAGTGGTGCCAGCTCTGATATCTTCAGAGGTTGGCCAACGGGCTCGGCTATGATGGGACTCAGGAAACACATCCCCGTCGCAGTCGCTCTGGCTGTCAATCCCGACGCTCTGAGCGCCAGGAGACAGGGCGTGTCTAAGGCCATCAACATTGGGCTGCTCCGGGAAAAACTTTTGCGGTTCGATCCTGCAGTTCTGGTGGACCTCGATGTGGGCGGCCTCTCCGCCGTTCTTACCAGCCTCATTATCGATGTAGCTCTTCCCCATGGAGTCTGTTCGCGCAAATCACCGCCCTGGTTTGACAGAGACTGCTATCAAGCTAGGCATTACCTAATGCAGCTTCTGATGGCGTCTGGAGCATGCAACGATGATGAAGAACGCCTACAGCGCGTTCCGGCAAGACTACCGACTCCTGCTGCAGATAAAGAAAGTGGCCTTCGCCAAACTACAGGAGCAACGACTGGTCCTACAGGCACAGGAGGCTCCGTATGCGTACCTGAAGGGGCCGTTTAAGTTCACGGGCTGTCCCATCGCGCCCGTGAAGCTTCGATCCTATTTCGAGCGTATGTTCACGAGTGCTTCCACCATCCCGGACTCCATCCACGCTACAACGCTTCCCGCAACCGCCTGGGACACGAGTTTGCGCGGTCTCTTGAGTCATCGTTCTCTGAAGACGAGGTCTCCAGCGCCATTCAGCATCTCAAGAACAATAAGGCGTTTGCGCTGACCGCGTGAAAAACAAGCACCTATGGTGGCCACCTCGCTGATCCCTCTCTGAACAACCCTCGTCAACAAATGCCTACCCCAAGGACGCATTCCTGAAACATGGAGGGAGTGCATTTTGAAGGTGATCCCCAAGGGTAAAGGCGACCTTCTTCTTGAGTCATCATGGGGAGGGATAGCAAATAAAAAGCTGTGTGTACAAGCTGTTGTCGACTCTGCTGTACAGGCGACTGTCCTCGTACCTGGAAGTCAGAGAAGCGCTCCCACAAGAACAACACGGCTTCAGGCGGCACATCGACAGCATGCGGCGAACTTCTGGACGAGATAACTTCAATCGTTGCAGAAAAAGCGGCGGCCACTGCACGCCGTCTTCGTGGACCTAAAGTCCGCGTTTGACGTTGGCACTTAGGGACACCCTGTTGGAGAAACTCGCCTGCTTCGGCATCGGCCGACCACTGCTTACCCTCCTGGCATCCATTCTCCAACCCAACTCTATCGCTCTGGATGATGGAGTCTGTGAGCATCCGCCATTCGTTTAGACCACGGGGTACCCCCAGGGGGACAACCTGAGTCCCCTGCTCTTTGCTGTTCTCCTAAGCGACCTGCCCGCCCTTGTCAAGGAGCTGAGTCCCACGGTGGGCATTCTTCTATATGCGGACGAACATCGTCATGTTTAGTCGCATCAGGCGGGACCTCCAGGCTTACATCAAGGTATTTGAGAAGTACTGTGACAACAACGGCATGTGTGTGAACGCGTCGAATACCAAGGCTATCAAGCAAGCACATCACCGAGTGCGTGTCAAAGAGCGTCGTGGCCATGGCGACAATCGGCGAGCCTCAACTCTTCCACCTCAAGATATCTTCGGTTGCCTCCTACAGAATCGATGTCATCTGGGAGCACCTGTCGGCACATCAGCTGGACCAACTGGACAAGGTCAAAGCAACATTCTTGAAGAGAGTTTGGGCTTACCGCAGAACGCCCAGAACCGGAGCAGGACCATATCTAGAGGACCTCGTGCCACATTTCCGGCCCCGGCCCACACCTGCTCTTCAATCGTTCAGGACTACCTTCGCAGAGAAGATGCGCGACATCCCCACGGATTTCTACCGAACTCGAGCCATGACATCCTCTGCTTGGAAGGAACCCCTGCAGGACCTCCGACATGTCATCACTCGGTACGCTGTGCATGGCCTCCATCACCAGCTTTGTTTCCGAAGAGACTTTCATGAGCCGCAAGCAACCTGTATATGTAGATATTGCTTTCAGCATTGCCCCCGATATCATTTCAACGGGGGCCAGAGCTTTCTTATAGCCAACGACGGTTGGCAAGGGAAAGTAACTAATTAACCATTGTTTTTAAATCATATGACGTGTAATATACCTTTTTGGTCAATAAATGAGATGATGATGATGACAAGCTTAACTGACCGATAATCATGCTTTTCAGACCACGAGACTAAGTGTGTGCTACTGTTTGTGACAGATCAGTCCTTAGAAACTCAGCTCCTCACAACGGTGAGTTCATTAGCTATTTAGCAGTACAAAGACAAAAAACATGAACAGGAACGCCGATACAGTCATATCGGCATATCGTGCTGTCACTGTATCATCGTAGCCGAACAAAGTTCTCTGCACGCCGCGCTGTAGGATCAATAATGGCCACAACGCTAGATAGGTTGATTGGCGAACACTGACGGAGCTCTCAAGAAAGTGTGATACCACCTCATCTATCACGTTCCCTATTCGATATTGGACGATAGGCGCAATAGCGTTAGTGTAAACGCCTAACTATCGGCCTAAAAACGAATGCATAGAGATAATGAGTAGCTGCATTATGTCATCTTTTATGTCATCTAACAATACTGGAAACAATAAACATGTCCATGTTATTCCTGTATTGCTTACTACTAGAATTAAATAGTGGCATTTATGTATCTGATTAACGGTAGTGTCTGGAATGAATTGATTTAATTCATTATTATTACATGCTGTTTATTTTTATCTGCTTAAGGTCATGTGCCGTTTCCAAAAAGCAAGTGAATCATTATTAGTGGTTATATCAGCTCAGAAATATATCGTAATATTTTTCTGAGCTGTTATATATATATATATAGTATATATATATGTATATATTTATCGTGACGGCTACAGGCGGACCGACAACTATGCCTGACAACCAACAACCCCCAATAGTGCCCACTATAGGTATGATCCACCCGTCGTAACACGTAACTAAGTCAGTAGCAGCTAACAAACTAACTAACAGATGCGATGCTGTTACGTTCGATCTCGTCCCACGTTTCCACGAATTACAGGATCGAAGAGCGTCGTGATTCTCGTTCTGCTGGGCTCGGTGCTCAGCCTTACGGTGGCCTCGGCAGTGACCACCGCGGCGGCCAATGACAGCCTTAGCGACATCAACAGCAGCAATAGTGCCACTGCCAATCCGGCACCTGTTGTTCGTCGCCGCTTGCGGATAGCCCGGGATACCTGGTACCATACGCATGCATCTTGACAGACTACAAGCGAGAAGAGCCAGTGAAAAAAAACACTCGCAGCGAGACCTACCTCGGCAAGACTTAACTACTGGCCGGCGTGACGGGCACGCGAGACAACGTGTACGTAGCATACACTACAACGACAAGTCCACCCACGTGGAAGGAGATTGCCGAACGTCACGAAGACGAGCCGCATCACCCGGCTCAACTACCACGAGGGGTCCACGCGACATGAGCGGGCAGCTATCGGCGCAAGCCTTTGTTGGGCTGCTGCTATTTTGCTGTCGTTACTACGGCCCGATCCCTCCTCCTGCCCCTGCCCGTCTGTCATATCTATTTATAAAATAAATATAAATAAACATGTATTCGCCATAGACAAATGGATCGTGTTTTTTCTTCGTCGTAGAAATGTACATAACAATTATACCCACACAGATACATGGATCAAACGAAAATCGAAATATAGCGGCATTCGTGGGGCATGCCATCTAGCTAACTGGTTCGTACAAGAATTCTATTCATTAATAATTACTGATCTATTGATTTATTCTAAGCCTGAACGTATGTCGTATTATTGATCATCTAGGCCGTGTCCGTAGGAAAGCTAAGTTTATAATATATGTTATATTATTGATCATCTACGCCGTGCTTGTGGAGAGTCCTGGCCTCAAATAAGAACCAGGATTTTGTTAAGAAAGCTATGCAAAAGGTTACAACGTATGGTGGCTTACTCGATAAAGAACAAGTTATGATGCCAAAAGTTTTTGACCTCGTCAAATCGGAGTAGTCGTAATAGACGACACAGAGATGACAGTGCCTGTTGCTCGTAGGGTTTATGGAAGCAAAGTGTGCAGCATGAGTATTGATCAAATTATTTTTTTCCGTAACACCTTTAAAAACCATTGGGAAAGACATAATCCAAGAGCAAGTAAAAAACACCAGAATTTGTACACATTGCCTGGCAGCATTACACCAAACGCGAACCCAACAGCAACTCTGAGCTCAGCGGCTGGCGTCCGAACAAGTTGGCGATCTTCCTGGGAGTAGGAGGATATATATATATATATATATCTTCCTGGGAGTAGGAGGATATATATACAGGTAGTTCAACAAGTTCTTAAAATGAGCTTTTTAGAATTCGAATTTTGGCGCGCTTTCACCGCTATTGGAAACGGCAACTTTTCGAATGCTAGCAGTCAAAATATTATGGTGATTGGCCGTTGCGATTTCGTTTGATCGCTTTTCCCGTGCAACGTATCGGCGTGATTTTAAAAAATTGAGAAAAAATAGTTTCGAGTGGTTATCAAGCATTTTTATTTCAAAGGTTGGAATGCGACCCAAGTGAAAACTGAGTTAGACGAGGTGTACGGTGACTCTGCTCCATGTTTTGCCACTGTTTCCAACTGGATTTATGAGTTAAAAAGAGGTCGCAGGAGCACCGAGGATGAACTACGTTCAGGACGCCCAAAAACGGCAACTGATGAGGAAAACGTGGAAAAAGTGCGGAAAATCGTTGCCGCAGATAAGCGAGTGAACATTAGGGAGATAGCGGAGGCCTTGGGGATCAGTTTGGGTAGAGACATTTCATCCTGCACGAAAACTTGAAGATGAAAAAGCTCAGAGCAAAATGGGTGCCGCATTTGCTCAACCAAGGCCAAAAAGACGCGCGTGTTTCCGCTTCACAGCGAAATTTGGCCAAGATGTCGAAAAATCCGTCGGAATTTTGGCGCAGATTCGTGACCGTCGATGAAAGCTGGGTCCATCACTACACTCCCGAGACCCAAAAAGCATCTCGTCAATGGTGTGCACCTGGTGAAGGACCTCCGAAGAGGGTGCGGACAACGGCATCGGCCGGAAAGATGATGGCTACGGTTTTTTGGGACCAACGTGGAATAATTCTGGTCGACTACCTTGAGAGCGGTAAAACGATCACGGGAGAATATTATGCAAGACTGTTGGACTGCCTGAAGCAAGAACTCATCGTGAAACGGCCCGCTTTGCAGAAGAAGGTTGTCCTGTTTCACCAGGACAATGCTCCCGCACACAAGTCGCGGCAAGCAACGGCAAAACTGGCCCAACTGAGGTTCGAACTTATTGAACAACCTTCCTATTCTCCAGACCTGGCCCCCCCCTGTTATTATTTCCTCTTCGGACATTTGAATAATAGTCTCGGTGGAAAGCGTTTTTCCAGCAATGAAGAGGTTAAGGCTGCTGTCAATGCCTATTTTCAGTCTAAAGACGCGGAATTCTACTCAAGATGTATAAATGCTCTGAAATCTCGGTGGGAAAAGTGTATTAAGCTTTTCGGGGAGTATATCGAATAAGAAAAATTAAAAACAAGATTTGGAAAATTCTTGGTTTTCATTTTAAGAACTTGTTGAACTACCTGTATATATATATATATATATATATATATATCTTCCTGGGAGTAGGAGGATATATATATATATATCGTTTTTAACACATGAGCTGGGTAAGTGTGTTTATGTTACATCAGAATGTTTTGACGCAAGTATCAATCTAGCGTTTTGCCAGTTCTGCTATGAATCGAACTGGCAGACATACCGCGGCGTAGTATCTATCACATTTGCTCGACATTGTTTGCATCGACATGCGTCATGTGGTTCATGGATACCCTCCACGTTGCACAGAATCGAATTGAATCTGTAGGCTTGAAAGGGTCGTAGTTAGATACCGATCTTTCACTCCGCTAGCTATGTATAATTTGGTACACATAAATATATAATGACCTTATATATATATATATATATATATATTTTTTTTTTTTTTTTTTTTTGTCTGTTTAACATACTATTAATTATCCCCAAAATTAACAATGCCACATCCCCAAGCGATCTGCGACCCCTATCTATTAGCTCATACTTACAACGAACGCTTAACAAAATTCTCTCTAGACGCCTCCAAAATTCGATTAAGCTTCTCCCAATCCAGCGAGCGTTTCTTCCCTATAATGGTACCTTTGAGAATCTTGCGGTTCTGGATGGCATTTTAACGATGCCAAGTCTGCAGGACGTGAGCCCAGACTCGTCTCAATCGACTTCCGTAAGGCCTTCCACATGGTGAGTCATGACTCCGTCCTCGGTCACTCCGGACTCGCGGATGCCCGGAGGTGTTTATTAATTATATCGAATGCTTGTACCTCTCATCTAAAACTCTCATAGAATTTGGACAAGACTGTCGCATGTTTCGGCCAACTAGGGGTGTTAGGCAGGGATATCCTCTGTCCTCCCTTTTATGTAATTTAGTTCTCGACGACATTCTTTCAAAATTAGACAAAACTAATATCGGGTCCCAACTTACTGATGACTTCCGCCTTATGGGCTTAGCCTTTGCGGATGATCTAATCCTTCTAGCCTCCACGAAATCTACTCTCCAACGGCTCCTTAATATTGCGGATCCCCTTTTGAAATCCCGAGGCCTTGAAATTAATACTAGTAAAAGCTTTACTATCTCCTACCTATTTAATAGAAAGGAAGGTAAAGGTTTTTTTAATACCGTATCAGATGTTAACGTTGGAGAATTGTAATTGCCAGCTAAAGGTATAAGCGATCGATGGAGATATCTGGGAGTCGACTTTGACAGCAATGGCAGAGTTGACTCCACCAAGGATATACTCCTTAACTTACACAACAGACTCACGATAGCTCCCCTTAAACCCCACCAAAGACTCATATTTTTGAAAGACTTTCTCATTCCCCACCTCCTATATAAACTGGTCTCCGGTTCCAGACCATCTTACGCACTCCTTAGCGACCTAGATAAAGAGATCAGAAAGGTTGTTAAGTCAAAATGGCTTAAGCTCGAAAACTTGGTGCCGAACGCCTACCTGTACACGCACACAGCACACGGCGGTCTAGACATCCCCTGCCTCCATACATTTATCCCCAGACTCCGCCTCTCCCGTCTGACAGCACTACAATACTCCATGCACCCTGGGATCCAACGGATGCTAACCACCGAGCATTTCAAAAAAGACCGTGCGAAAACAAGGCTTCTTTGCGAGCGCTTGGGAACCTCCACGCCTAACTCAACGAAATTTTGATTTGCTTGAGAGGTGCTTAACACTATACAGAAAGCGAGTACTTTGCTGTTTAATTAGGGCGAGAAACCGCTTCGTGTATGTAATGTCGGACTGTGCGCCGATGGTAGAGATGCTTTGGCGTGGGCTGCGTTTGTCTGTGACGGAGCCACTTAACCAATTCGTGAGAGAGGAGCGATTCAAAGTCGCAGCGACGGATGTAAGAGCGCTCGACGTTATTAAGTCTCCATGGTTGTGGGCCGAGGTGGCCTGCGATGACTGGCACGTGCATACCAGGTACATCGTATATATATATATATATATATATATATATTCAATCACCTCGGACGCCGCTGTAGGGAGTTTCATTTAGACTATAATACTTAGTGTACTTGTCAGTTCTGCTCACGGCAATGTGCTCGGTTGGTGCACTTCGTCCCTCGGTGGAACGGCAGGACAACAAATTTTGATGTTTGATAATAACATAAACAATTTTGTATATACTCTATTTGAGTAAAACAAATATGATTGATTAATTGCAGTCACAATAGTAACGCCATATTCAAAATTAAGATAATATTCGAACGACAACTAAATTGCATTAGCTGTAATTTACGACCATAATGTCACAGTGAAACCCAGCACATTAAAAATTAAGATAACATTCGAAAGACAATTAAATTGCATTAGCTGTACAATACGATCATAATGTTAAAGTGAAACCCAGTATATTAAAAATGAAGGTCAGAGAGATAGAAAACCCAACCCTATGGAGCATTAAACTAAATAAACGCTTGCATTTGCGATACAGGCAAATTCAAGCATTGATACTAGAGACAATCGACACTTAGTCACTTCCGTTCTTTTCGCACGTGTATCATATCAAACACATAACCAAGCATCTAACAAAAAACATGTTCCCTGTCAATCAGCCAGTAACGATCTTCAGTGAAAGAGGCAACAACGTGGTCTAAGAAATTGGTACCATGCCAGAGCGAGTCGCCCGAGAAAGATCGGCGCTTTGCTTGACCTTGGCTATAGACATGTCGCTTGTAAACTGAATCAACCCACCGTTGTCACAGAGTACACTACCAGTGGTAGCAACTCACCGGAAGCTTTCATTCCTCTTATTTACTGCTTCGATTCACGGGAAGACCCAATCATTGCTGCCCAGTTAGAATAGAACAGTACGTCTTTGGTGCTCCCTGAGTAGTTGTTAGTGCACGTACTATAATGCGAACCTCGATATTAGGTTCTACAGGCCCACTAGACGTCCATACCTGATCAGAGGTAGCTTACAAGCACGACGCCGGCTTGCTTGAGATCACGAATATTCAACTGCTAACCAATGGCTGGCCATTCTTTTCTTGAGTGAGACTAGTGAGACGTTTTTTTCTGACAGTCATAAACAAGAAAGAGTGACGTACAAGTGACGAGGAGAGCAGATTGCGAAATCTTCTTGTATTGCGAAGCATGTCGATTACAATCATGGCTCGAACCAGGGTTCGGGTTCAGTCTCCTCAGACAAAAAGCCGAACTAGTGGAGGTGACCGTTCCTATGTCAACGGTGTACATGGAAGAAGAGGCTTAACTGCACAACGGTACGTTAATGTGTTTGTGATATCCCACGTTATATATATATATATATATATATATATACATACATATGTATATGTATATATATATATATATATATATATATATATATATATATATATATGTATATATATATATATATATATATATATATATATATCTATATATATATATATATATATATATAAAAAGAGAGCGAGACTCGTGCATAGAGGAAGTGCGCACCGAGCAGAACTGTTTTTGAGCGCAAGGACACGTACATGATTGAGCCAGATTTAACTTACAGAGGCGGCCGGATCATTTATTTCTAATATTACTATTATTCATCGTGCATTATCGTCAGTGTGGTATCGTTAACATCTTTCGTCGGGCGGCTGCGTCATCTCACATACGGATGTCATCATCACTTGTCCATCAAGAAGTCGGTCGGTGGGTCGATTGGTCATCCATCTCATTGATCATCATCATCAAACAATCTTTCACTGATCATCATCATCATCATCGATCAATCGATCCACCGTCGCAGCGGCCATTGACAAGGTCATCAGCGCGCTGCGCGCCTGCGCAATAGGCCATGCACGGATTGGCAAAGTTCTCGCCTCGGAAGCAGACTGGCGCATAGACTCGCGTACATCGACAGGCGACTTCGGGACGAACAACCGTTCGACCGCCAACGGGCCGTTGGCGGTCGTACGCGTGGTCGCTGTCAACGGCGCTGGCAGCGCCGGATCGTCTGGACGATCTGCCTTCGCCGCCGCCTCCACCACCGAATTCGCAGCGACCAGGACGAAGTTCCGAGTCGTCAACGATGCCGGCCATACATCGGGCCATGCAGCGGCTCTCGTAGGTCGTCTTGCCCCGTAGGTAGCAGACGGGCGGCGACGGGGTGTCCTGGCAGCGGGCGCACATAGCGGCGCGGAGGCTAGCTGCAGCGCGAGCACCAGCATTTAGGCCTGCTTCAGGGGCAAGGGTGTATCAGGACGTTAGGTGCATATTTTCAGAGATATATCTAGGGTTTCCCCAACAGTCCTTGTGGCAGCATGGTCGCTGACTCTCAGCTGTATGGTTTATTATCTATTCTCAGTGAGCATAGATGATAAACCATATTTTCCATAGTTTCAGCTTTGGTGAGAAGACGAGCATTTTTTAACGCTCTGACAACCACACAGAAAATGTATTTTCCAATGGAAACGGGAGGGGGGGGGGCAACGAGGGCAAAAACGAAAGAACGGCAAAATGTTACGGCTCGGATCGTGAAAGCTTCAGCGTAAAACATAACAACTATGGCTGTCAAAAAGGCAGCATTGTCAAATTCGTGCGAAAGTGATGAGCAGTACATTTGCTATTGCCTGAGAATAGTCTCTTGGGTGTACATTTTTGGTCGTAATGGCAAATGTTTACGGTTCTACACGTGAAAGCGTCAACGTAGGACATAACAGCATATCGACGTTTTATAACTTTCTTTAATCCTGATATTCGCCATTTGCTAGCTTGCGTTGGGTATAATTCATTATTATGCAGATTCTATGCTACCTAACACCTATGGATGGGCCATACGGCGAAAGATTGTGCTGAAGAAATGCCTCAAGACCGCAGATGCTATTGCTGCGGAGCCACTGGACATCTAGCGAGACACTGCACTGCTGAGATCAGAAAGTGCTACGTATGCTCTGTGGCAGGGCACTCAGCGAACTCAATGGCATATTCTGCCTACAGAAAAGAGATGGACGATCTGCGAAGAAAGAAGATAGGTCTACTACTCCGACAGGAGGGACCGCAGAAGGGTGCCAGTTGCCCGGCAACAGAGGAGACTAGGGCAAACCACGAAACGGTGGAAAGTGGTTGGAAGAGACCAAGTAGGAGACACACAACGAAGTTTTCCACTTTAGCCAGAAATGCAACGGCAGATGCAGCTATGGCGGCAAAAACGGATCAGGAAATCTTGACAAGCTATGAAGGTCTTGCAGGTTAATCTCAATAGATGCAGGGCCGCACATGACCTCCTTGCAGCAGCAGTAGACCGGTTGGGAGTTGATCTATGTCTCCTGTCAGAGCCAAACGAGGCCCTGGCAAAAGCAGCGGACAAAAGGGTATGGACAGTAGACGAAAGAACGGACACCGCGATCTGGTGGACAAACCGTCGAAAAGACATCGCAATCCGGGACAGGGACCAGGAAAAGGGGTTCACCTGGATACAGATAGATGGGGGCGCAGTATTCTATAGCTGCTACTTCTCCCCCAACAGAGGCCAAGAGGAATTTGCAGAATACCTTGAGGCACTGGACGTCAGCGTCAGAATGCAGGATCATCAGGCCCAGATTATCACGGGAGACTTCAACGCGGCGTTTGTGCTTTGGGGTAGTAGGCGCACCAACTTTCGGGGACAATCCCTGATGGAATGGTTGGCCGAACGGAACCTCCTGGTTATGAACAACCCAAAAGCGGCCGTGACGTTCGCCCGCAGAGATCAGGAAGCCTTTATAGACCTGACGATCAGCGCCGCGAACACACCCTACAGAGTAGTGAACTGGGATGTCCTCGAACACGAAGAGAACCTTAGTGACCACCGATATATTACATACACGGTGACAAACGACGGATCACTCAAAAGCACGGTGCCTGCCGCTGGATGCCACAGGCCCAGATGGTCGGCTCGCAGGATGAGGAAGGAGAAGCTCAAGGAGGAGATAGTTCGGGGCTGTAACGAACTGGAGAACACCTTTAACGAGAAAAGCTTAGGCAAAATCCTCCGTAAAGCATGTGAGAAGGCAATGCCAGTTCCAGTACATCCGCGGCGAAGAAACGCTGCACCAAAGTACTAGTGGTCCCCCGAGGTGGCCGCTGCACGGAGAGAGTGCATTGAAGCCCGGCGCCGATATACTAGGGCCCGTGGGAAGGCCAAAAAGGCGAGAACGGAATTGTCTGAGCAGGCGTGGCGGGATAAAGCAGATGATCGCTGGTCCGAATACAAGGCAACACGCGTAAACCTGAAGACCACCATCAGAAAGAGTAAGCTTCGGTGCTGGAACCAACTGATCAAGGAGATAGAGCAGGACGTGTGGGGAAAGCCCTACAAAATTGTGATTAACAAACTGGGCAAGAGAGCTCTAACGATCCCACCTGATCTCGAAGAAGCCATTGTGGCTCACCTTTTTCCGGTGCAGACGAAGGAAGGCAGAGACCCCATTACGGTGAATGAGGAGGATATTCCTCCTGTAACGCTCGAGGAGGTCCAGCGAGCGGCTGAAGGGATGTCAGAGGGCACGGCCCCAGGTCCCGACGGCATACCCCCGGAGGCGATCAAATGTCTAATGAAGGAGTGCCCATCGGCCCTTAAAACGGTCGTAGACGCACTTCTAAGAGAGGGACGGATTCCAGAGGAATGGAAAAAGGCCCGCCTGGCTCTTATCCCAAAGCCGGGGAAGGAGCCATGCTCGGCCTCAGCCTACAGGCCCATCTGTCTTCTTGACACAGTTGCCAAGGCCGTGGAGTCAATACTCGCGAGCAGACTCAATGACGCAATCGAGGAAAAGCAAATCTCGCTCTCAGAGGATTAGTACGGGTTTCGTAAAGGAAGGTCTACGCTCCAGCCCATTAGCAAGATACTCGCTAAGGCCGAAGAGGAGAGACAGAAGAGCCCCAGGGTTCGTAATCTTTGCCTCCTGATATTGCTGGATGTAAAGAATGCGTTTAACAGCGCAAATTGGAGGGTGATTCTGAATGCAGTGGAGAAAAAGGGAGTACCAGCGTACATTCGGCGTATGATAGCGTCGTATCTGGCCAAAGGAAGTGTGAGCTACGACGGCAGGGAGTACGCGATGACTGCAGGTGTACCACAAGGCTCCGTGCTAGGACCTACGCTATGGAACTTAGCGTACGACGGCGTGCTAGAGATGAGCAGGCCTCGCGGTGTTGAGTTCGTCGTTTATGCCGACGACCTGGCAATCTTAGTCACCACAAGGGATGCAGAGCTGTTGGAGGACCGAGCAAATGACGTCTTAGATGGGGTTAGCCGGTGGATGAGGTCGCACCGCCTAATGCTAGCACCGGAAAACAGCGAGGCGGCTTTGCTTATTGGTAGAAAGCACTGCCGGAAGCTGGATATCCGTGTGGACGGTCACATGATTCAGATACACAAGCAGGTCAAATACCTGGTTGTTATGCTCGACAGAAACTTAAGCTGTACAGCCCACATTGATTATGCAACGGCCAAAACGCATCAGGTTTCAAGCAAGCTCGCCAGGCTAATGCCAAAAACAAGAGGGCCCTCGGAGAAAAAGCGCCGTCTTCTAGCATCAGTCGCTGATTCAATTCTGCTCTACGGGTCAGCAGTGTGAGGACCAGTTGCACTGAAGACCAAGAAGAATAAGGAAAAGCTAAGGAAGGCGCAGAGAGTGCTGGCCATCAGGGTCGCCAGAGCGTACAGGACGGTGTCTACAGACGCTGTGCTGGTAATTTCCCGCATGATACCTTGACCAAAACGGATAGAGCAGAATATCCTCTTATACCGGGACCAGACACTTAGAAAAGACGATGCAAGAATAAAGACTCTGGAAAGCTGGGAGGCTGAGTGGACTGGGGCTAAACGAGAGTCACCAGGGTCGTGGACGAGGTCAATAATCCCATATCTAATCAAATGGTACCGATGCGAGTACGCGGAGACGACATACTACCTAACCCAAGTTCTCACCGGTCGTAGCAGCTTCCAGACCTACATGATGAAGATTGGGAAGACTGAGGTAGACATATGTGTCTTGTGCGATGCCGGCGAGACCGACGACGTGGATCACACGTTTTTTGCATGCAGAGCTCTTAAGATCACGAGACAGACAACCCGCTTACGACTAGACGTGCAGTGCAATACGACGAGAGACCTACTCTCAGGGATGCTCATCTCGAAAAAAAGCTGGGAGGCGGGCTCTGATTTTGTGGAGACTGTTATGAGAGCAAAGATAAAGCTGACGGAAGAGAGGCGGCAACGCATGGAGCGCCGCCAGGCCGAAGATTGAGAGCCAGACCAGCGGCTCCCTACATGCACTGAAGTAATACCACAAGTATCCCGGTCATGTAGGTTAGGGGGTCACCAGGTTTTTAGTGGGTTTGAGAGTCCCACACTACCCAACCAAAGAGTGTGCGTTATGCATTTTTGTTCCTGGCCCCTGTAAAAAAAAATGCTACCTAACACGCCGGTATGATTGGTTCAACTGGTTCTCCCGCAAACGTAAAGTTTGCACAACTATGTATGAAAAAAAACAGAATAGCCACTTTTATACATTTCACTCTCAATTCTAAACAAGACGTTTCCGCCCCCTTCTTCCATTTGGGGAAACTTTTTTCTTGCGGAGGTCTACCAAACCTTAAAATAAGTCCATATTGTTATGATAGACACTGCATATAAATTAAAAAAAATAATATATATATTTTATTTTTTTCAAAACGAGGATTTAAAGCAAGCGTTAATTCGATTCAACTTTGGCTTAAACGTCTTATACAGTTTGAGAACTTTTAAGCTTACAAACTGTTAAAATTGAGCTAGGGAGGTACTAACAAAATATATGTCACAAAAATATATATACCTAGGCACTTTTTGAATATGTTGTACTCGCAGCATGCATACTTATATATATATATATATATATATATATATAGTAAATTCGCTTTTGTAGTACGCTCATAGATGCATATGTCTCTTGTACTTTTAACAAAGCAAAAAAAAAGTTATGAAAAAAATGTTCTATTTGTAAATTGATGAAATTTGTCTATATTTATAGACGTTCAAAAAAGCGCTCGGAGTCATGCATCCTAGAATGACTTTGTCAAATCGTTTAGATATATGCGCGCCGTAGATATTTTGGAGTCTATCGTGAAATAAAACAAGGCGTGTCATTAACGTACAGCACACACACACATTTGAATAAACTCCTTATAGACTGCGTTGCAATTCTGTAATATAGTCATTTTTTTTGGACATTTCAAGTTAAGTGATTTAGTGTTAGGTGGTGAAGCGAGCTTTGCACGCGCTGCAAAAAGTTTCATCACGCTGACAGTCACGTCAATATCATTACAGGATCTTAGGTATCTACGAGCATATACGTATATATACTTACTTAAGTTCTGCGTCCGAGTGTCTAGCGCTGAACTGTGTTTGGCGGGTGCTAACACAAGCACACCTAGGCTCAGCATCAAAAGTAGCATGTCACACCTTTTCGATCTCCTTTCGATCTCTAGCTTGGATTGAACCACAACGCTAGTCGGTCGGTTGTCGAGGGCAACAGATTCGCGTCAAGCACAATACTGAGTAAGTAATAGACAAGGCAGATATATTGGTATACTGCTTTGATAGGTGACGGCTTATCGTCGTGACAAATTTGTTAGTTTATATATATATAAATATATATATATATATATATATATACATATGCGGTGATCGAAGCTTGGTGAGTTGTGTGTGAAGCTAGCAGCAGCTTGTCGTTGGCAGAGAATACGTGGGTAAAGTGAGCTAAGAGTTAGTCATACTTCTGAACGCTCGCTATCCGGACGGAACACAACCACAGCATCGGGAGTTGGACAAACGGGACGGGCTCCTTCCTCAATTAGAGCTTTTCCTCGCGTCATTTTGTACTAACTTAGTAGGCTACGTCGTTAGGTTAGCGAATGCCCGCGCCTGTAATATAGGCACGTTTCGTGTCAGTAGAGTTGAGTGAAAAGACGGTCCTTTTGGTGCGGCTTGTGTATTGCAGAGCGTTTTGTTTATGCGAGAGTAGCTCGAATCGCAGCGCACATTCGAACAATTTGTCAAAACGTGAGTCACGACCTAACCACTGAAAATATAGCCATGAACGAAGCTAAATGTGGACTATACAGCAGCTACAACATGATCTCAAAAATACATTTAAGAACAGCTTTGTAATCATTGAAATGATGAAATGGACCAAGATGCAGGGTGAATTTATTGGAGAAAAGTTGAGTGTATGGCTCAGGTACCCAAGCTTGAGCACACAGTAGCTGCAGTGATGCTATACGTACGTTTATGAACAGCCAGGAAATAGTTAAACTAAACGCGCCGCTCTGATTTTTTAACTGTGTTGTAGTGAGAACATCGTTTATTCGTACGATGAACATGATTTGGTTCTTCTTTAAGACTAATGCCCGCGTAAGATTTTGCACTGATGCATCCAAGCACCATCGTCGTAGAAAAAATGATATATATATATATATATATATATATATATATATATATATATATTGTGTGTAAACACACGTCATTGACATGTTCGTACTTAAATATAGCTAAAGAGGCCAGGATTATGATACATAAATAAGAAATTTAGCCGGCTTGTTTGCTGCTAACAAAGACAGTAAAACGTCTCTTTCTTACAATAAAATAGTACACAAAATGCTGAAGAGAAAACGTAGAGTAGCTTTACCGACAATAATAAGTTTTTATTATTATGCTCAGCTTTTTGTTATCTGCCTCGGTGTCTTCGTGTGATCATATATATATATATATATATATATATATTTTCTTCTTTTCTTTCCTTTTTATGTTTTTCACTGGAAACTTTGTTTACTTATTTATGAGTGAATGAGTAACGCTTCTAGAGGTAGTTAATGCCGGTATTAGTTTAGGTCAAGGTATAGCACACTTAGTTACGACGAATGCCTACGATGAGAGTATACAATCAAAACGTATATAGTGCGAACTTTATTGAGCCCGCAAAGGTATGCCACCGGTAAGGCGTAATCTGCCATGTTGCTATATAGTGTCTAACTGTCGTTGCCGCTGGGATCGTTGTGTTAAACCTCGAGTATTACATGCGCAACACTTACCTCCATAGTATACAGTTCTTATATTACATGAATTATTATCGTATGAAAGGTAATTTTTAGACTGACTTAAACTAAACCTTACGTTCTTCCGTTGCAGGTTATTTTTTGAATAGTGAGCCATCAGCAAGCCCGCAAATATATACAAAATATATACGTTCAGTCGATTCAGTGACAAGAAGAAAGACTGAGATACCTTTAAAACTGCATACAGCTTTTTTTGTGTGGCTAGAGATCGGTGCACTCGTGCCATCTTAACATGTATATGTAGCACCATGTACAGGCCAATTTATTTAAAAACCCTTTACTACTTATTTGTAACGATCTTTTCCAAAGCTACACTTGTATACACTTGCATAAAAGACCGTTGGGGCTATTGAATTAAGTGGATTATTTGTGAGAACCTGGACCATTGATAAAGCACAACGGTATGGCGGAGATAGCTGGCAAATCTGGCCGACATAATTAGTTAATGTTCTAAAGACCCTTTACTAATAATAGCACACATACTAGCTTCACCGTTCAGATCGGAAACCACGCCTAACGTAAAATGTTTTTTTCTGGAGGTACGACGTGGGTTAAAACAGACTGTTGTATGTCCAAGATAATCAAGATCTATAGCGGCAAAAATCCTTTAAGTGCCTGCGAATTACACTAAAAGGCAACTCAAAATACCCAATCACAGCACGTAAGCCATCGCTGTGCTTAGCTTGAAATACGTCCAAGTCGTGACAACTATATTGCAAAAGACTAGAAAGCAGACTAGAGAGTTGGCAAAAACGTTGCACAAGGTTATTAAATCATATTGGAATAGACAACAATGGAGTGCGTTGAAATAGAGATGCACAAAGAACTGTATGCGTGTACACAGATGGCCATACATAGTATATATATATATATATATATATATATGCATATATATATTCGAAAGCATATGTGTCGCGCTGGGGTCAAATTAGCATTCCTAGTCTCAAAGTCGTCTCTTATCACCTTCACTTCTTCCCTATATATATATATATATGTTCGAGTAAAGTAGTAAATGAAACAATTGATCAATACGAGCAGAAAACTTAATATTTAGCGTAAACTCTGCTGCTGCGCGTTGACAAACAAATATATCGATAATGACAGACAGTCTGCCATTATTAAATAAATGAACCACTATTCTTCACGGTAATGCCTTAGTATCGTTAAACATCGTTTTCAAACAAGTGAATGTTTGACTGCCATAATTTGCAAATTGCGTCCGATTTTTAATAGGCAAATGTACAAAGGGCATCAAAGGGTCTATTATTGATGTCAAACCATCGACACATGTTTGCCTAGGTCGTCCAACCGAATCGTTACCGCTGTTTGCTAGAATGCAGCCGCAAGTTCGGGAAAATCCATTCGACACAGCTCAAGAAAAACATTTCAAAATGCAATTTGCATTCTCATAAAGGGTTCACCAAACGATAGCCAACGAGACTGCGACACCTCAGACTATTAAAAATGACTGCAATGACGACAGCATCACGGTCCGTGGATCAAAGACCCAGTGGGCAAGTAGGTTAATGTAGGCCGATGATATTGCGATTTATAGTAGAAATCTATTTGAGGAATGGAAATACTCTTTGGATTATATGGACGAAACGGGGCTTAGCTTAGCAGAAGAATAATTAATATTTTATAAAGTGGACTCTGATGACCCAGATTAAAACAGAATTAATAGCAACATTCGGTATAACGTGTTTTGGGGTATAGGCAATTCGTGTAGGAATAGAATAGTAAGTATCTTAGAATAGGGGCTCTGCTGACGCCAGAAACTACAACTACTATGGGGTTTACCTAGGACGCGAGCGTTTGGAACCCACACTAAGAAATAGACAAGGAAATTAAAACCAAATAGCGTAGGAATATGCACCAAGATAGCGATGAGAAGTATGGCACGGAAGAATTGCACGCTCTTCAGGAGTGTTGTAGATGCTCGAGGTGCTTAGGCCAGTGCGACAGATACCACGCCGCAGAATGTCCAGCAGTTCAGTCAATTGCTGAACTAGCTACTTGAGAGACGCTCCAGTAATGCAAAAAAGCACCACCTGTGTCTGATGTACATGTTTATAACTATTATACTCAATTAAACTTTATTTAACTCGTAACGGGGTTAACAACTTACACTTTTTATAACTGTTTATAACTTACACAACCGGGGTGTTAATAAACCATCCAAATAATAGGTTTGTGTCTTCGTACCAGAATCTAGCTGGTTAAGTGAACGGTAGTTTTCAAACAGAATTCCTTCAGCGGGGAGGCCCATTATCAGGTTGATGACGTATATATATATATATATATATATATTTTTTTTTTATTTTATTATATATATATATATATATATATATATATTATATATATATATATATATATATATATATATATATACAGGTAGTTCCACAAGTTCTTAGAATGAAAACCAAGAATTTTCCAAATCTTGTTTTTAATGTTTTCTTATTCGATATACTCCACGAGAAGCTCAATACACTTTTCCAACCGATATTTCAGAGCATTTATACCTTTTGAGTAGAATTCCGCGTTTTTAGACTGAAAATAGACATTGACAGCAGCCATAACCTCTTCATTGGTGGAAAAACGCTTACCACCGAGACTATTCTTCAAATGTCCGAAAAGAAATTAATCAAAGGGGGCCAGGTCTGAAGAAAAAGAAGGTTGTTCAATAAGTTCGAACCTCAGTTGAGCCAGTTTTGCCGATGCTTGCTGCGACTTGTGTGCAGGAGCATTGTCCTGGTGAAACAGGACAAACTTCTTCTGCAAAGCGGGCCGTTTCACGATGAGTTCTTGCTTCAGGCAGTCCAACAGTCTTGCATAGTATTCTCCCGTGATCGTTTTACCGCTCTCAAGGTAGTCGACCAGAATTATTCCACGTTGGTCCCAAAAAACCGTAGCCATCATCTTTCCGGCCGATGCCGTTGTCCGCACCCTCTTCGGAAGTCCTTCACCAGGTGCACACCATTGGCGAGATGCTTCTTGGGTCTCGGGAGTATAGTGATGGACCCAGCTTTCATCGACGGTCACGAATCTGCGCCAACAATCCGACGGATTTTTCGACATCTTGGCTAAATTTCGCTGTGAAGCGGAAACACGCGCGTCTTTTTGGCCTTGGTTGAGCAAATGCGGCACCCAAACTGATCCCCAAGGCCTCCGATATCTCCTATATTATCTGCGGCAACGATTTTCCGCACTTGTTCCACGTTTTCCTCATCAGTTGCCGTTTTTGGGCGTCCTGAACATAGTTCATCCTCGGTGCTCGTGCGACCTTTTTTTAACTCATCAATCCAGTTGGAAACAGTGGCAAAATATGGCACAGAGTCACCGTACACCTCGTCTAACTCAGTTTTCACTTGGGTCGCATTCCAACTTTTGAAATAAAAACGCTTGATAACCACTCGAAACTCTTTTTTCTCAATTTTTCAAAATCACGCCGATACGTTGCACGGGAAAAGCGATCAAACGAAATCGCAACGGCCAATCACCATAATATTTTGACTGCTAGCAATCGAAAAGTTGCCGTTTCCAATAGCGGTGAAAGCGCGAAAAAAATCGAATTCTGAAAAGCTCATTTTAAGAACTTGTAGAACTACCTGTATATATATTTATATATATATATATATATATATATATATATATATATATATATATATATATATATATATATATATATATTATATATATATATATATATATATATATATAATAACTGTGTGATCTATCGACTTTATTTGTACATGGACAGCAATGACAGGATGATACAATACAATACAAGTCTCTTTTATTAAAAAAGGGGTTTTAACAAGTCACATATTTTGTCGTCGTCCCGTGCGCGGCGGGCCAGGCGCCACGCAAAAGCATTGTTAACGACTTCGGCATTGGCTATTTCCAGTGCGTGAATAGTTATGCTGCTCCGTAAGTTGTTCGTCCTTACAGTGAAAAACTTAGAAAGTCGATTTTCTTTTATGATCTGTCTAAAAATACGAGTGTCAACCCGTCGTTGGTACTCCTCTACACTAGGGAGTACAATTTCGGCACGAGCAATTTTGCAGCGCCAGGACAGACGCTTAATGAACCTGTCCTGCACGCGTTGCAACAGTGCCACATCTTTCCCATGGAAGGGTGCCCAGACATGAGCGCAATACGTGAGTTTCGGTACTACTATTGTTTCGTACAGTTTTATATACATTTTATGGTCCTGCAAGATAAACGTTCTAAGAAGAAGGTTGCACAGTCGAGTCGCTGCAGTCGCTGTTTCCACAATATGTTGCCGGAACTTAAGTTGGCGATCAAACGTCACTCCCAGGTCTTTGTACGCATTGACTTCATTTATAATGTTTCCGTCCAAGTAATACTTAGCATCATCAGGAATGGTCTTTAAAATTGCGCATTTTGGAACAGATATTTCCATTCGGTTAGCCATGGACCAGCTGGATATGAGATTGACTGATTTCTGCAGTTCCGTTCTTAAATTTTCAACCTATTTATTACAATAGTAATTTAGTTAGGCCAGAATGTTTGTCGAGGTAGATTTCCAATTTGATTGCAAGAAGAACACACTTTTATTATGAGTTTTTATTCTTATTTTCATTCTCTACAATTCAGTTTATTATGTCATATTTTTAGTGAGAAGCGATCCATTTTTTCGATAGTTGTTAAAGTGATGCTCGGGCTTTATATGTTGAGAAAGAAATCTTCGCAATGTATGATAACATCGGACCTCATTGAAATGTGAATTGTATTCTACAGCGGTTTCATTTTTCGAATAGATACAGCAAGGCTTAAATATATCCAAATCATTTCTGTTCAGAACGAAAAACACAACATTACAAAATGCTAGACACATCGCGAGGGTGACCAGAAAACGTGCACTGATGAGAAGTAGCCCTGATCAGGACACGAATGTACCTCCGTCGGCTGAGTCACTCGTTCCCGAGAAGATTAAAGACTCTGAAAATCTGCTCCAGGCCATCGGCGAAACTCGTGCCTACCCATATACCGAGAAAGCCAGCCAGGATGCCCACGAGACCTTCCACCTGGGCACACACACACAAAACACAGACAATACTTTATTAAAATAAGGATGCTTTGCAAGAAACTACTCGTAAGCGTTACTGTTAGGCCTTCCTTGCCACCAACTCAAGCAGGGCTCTTGTTAGGACAAACACCGTAGACTAACCTAATCTAATAGTAGTAGTAGTAGTAGTAGTAAATCTTTTTTTAGTAGTAGTAATTATTTACCTAGAATTAAATTAGATTTTATATGAAGCAATGTGAAAAACAGTTCCGTGGACGTTAAATCTTGGCTGAGGGTCAGCCCGAAAAGTTTACGTTTAGTAGTAATTATTTCCCTAGAAATAAAAACATTTTTTAAGGAGGTTGTTTTTAATTCTAGACTATCCTCCGTCCCCTACGGACTTGGCACTTATATAAAGGTATATCTTAAATGCGACGAGGTCCGATGGACATGTTGAGATATCTAGGACTTCCCCAACAGTCCTTGTGGCAGGCAGCATGGCCGCTGACTGTTAGCGGTATGGTTTATCATCTATTCTCAATGAGCATCGCTCAACGAAAACTCGACCAACAACAGGGATCGAACCGGCGACACCCCGGTAGATGACAACCATGACTAGCGCACTAGTCCCCTACGGTATTAGTTAACTCAGCTTAAGGCACTCAAGTGTGTTTACATTCATAAGCGGTTTGTAAACATAGTATTCGACGGCGGATGCTCCAAAGGAAATAGTGACGGCGGCGTGTCGTTTTCGACTCCTGCCCTGCACAATGTCCTGTAATGTTGCAAAACAAAAGAAACATCAGTTGGTTTGTTGATAAGATTTATGATAGAACACCTATAATGCATACTTGTTTTTGCCCGTGAGTATATATATATATATATACACACAGTAGTATATACACACACTACTCACACCTTATATAGTAGAACATATATACTACTATATAATACTTACGGCTCTTGGCTTCAGAGTTGTGTATCAATATTTTTGGAACAGAAGAGACTATGCATTGTATATATATATATATATATATGCTTTTCAATTCAATAAATATATAACATTTGTTGAGAATGCTCTTATACATTTCAAAGAAAAGTATGATATTTTAAAGAAAATCTGTACGATTTCATTATCAATCCAAGGGCAGACCACAGTAAAAGTATGTTGTCTTATGAATTTTGCACACTTTATGCTGCCAGCCAAATGACAAGTCAAAGCTTGATGTAAACTGCACTTATCTTCGGAATATTTGCACAAGCAGTTTGTATTTGGCGATATATGCAAACTTGCAAACCGGCGGTCATAGCTTACTGTAAAATCCGCTTACTGCAAATCTGGTAAATATACGTCGCCGCATTTGAAGAAATTTCCCCAGCAGCTCTATTGCATTCAAAAGAAATTTTGAAGAATCCGAACGGCATCTCTTCTAACTGATTTTTTTATATTTCGCCCCACACCGTCGAAGAACCGCTGTCGCCGTCAATGATTTTTGTTTCGATTAGATGGTCTTCTTCACTAGCTTAGATCTTTGCACGATGCTCTCCTTCATCGCGAGTCTACGATCTTTGTTACACTCGGCCTACACATATTTCCATTCGCGTCGCATGTCTTTACTGCCTGTACCTGTATCGTAGCTAAATGCTCTTCTAGCTTTCGAATAGCTTGGACAGATTTTTTTTTGCTTGCCTCCCCTGAACGAAGTGGCCCTAAACCCCCGTCGGATATGGCAAATGCGCCGCCTGGAGAAGACTAAACTGGTCACCACAATAAATCAGCACGTCTTGCGATGGAGACCTGATGTCCCCGATGCGGCTCAAGTGGAAGAGATGCTCACGACGGCCTGTGAAGCGGCGGAATCTCACTCCCGCGGGTCAAAACGAAGGACCCCAAGAGCTGGAGGGCCGAAGATGTAGAAAAGGCCCGGAAGGAGTGCATAAGGGAAATCGGACATTTACGCGCGCCCATTCATCGCTGTCTCGCCGGCGGCCGGAAGGGGACCACAGAGTTCGAACTCGTCGCACCTCCGGCTAGGGCACTGGCCCTGCAGAATATCTACAGGGAGAAGCGCCGCGCCCTCAAGATCCGGATTGTACGGGCCAACGACACAGTTTCAGAGGAACTGGTGGAGGCCGTCGAGGTGGATCCCTGGGGCCTACCATACAGGGTGATCATGGGGAAACTTCGGTGCCCACCTCCACACATCCCGCCCGACCAGATTGCAACGACGGTCACGACGCTCTTCCCACGTCAAGCTCAGCGCCCACCAGACGACATCGCGGTGGCGCCCGCAGACATACCACCGGTCACACCCGAAAAAGTGACCGCTGCGCGGGAAAGACTGGCAACCGGAAAGGCACCAGACCCCGACGGCATCTCACCAGAGGTGGTGAGGCTATTCGCCGACAGACATCGCAAGGAGGTGGCCACGCTCGTCACCCGGCTGCTAACCGAGGGGCACTACCCAAAGCAGTGGAAGAAAGCGCAACTAGTGCTAACCCCCAAGCCAGGAGCGGTAACGGGCTCGATATTACACAGAACCATATGCCTGCTAAACACCCCAGGCAAGCCGGATCTGCGCCAGTGGTATGACAAGTAGCTGGGGGAGCTGACGTATACCACGACACAAGTGCTCACGGGACACTGCCAGTTCCTGACATATATGATGCGCATCGGCAAGGCCCCGGTTGACATCTGCGTCCTCTGCGGGGACGACGTCGAACACACGATCGTGCACTGCGCGGCCCTTGCCGGAGCACGTGCATCTGCGACGCCCGAGCTGAGGGGAAAAACTCCGCGGTACGTGGTGGACTTCATGATAGGACTTCATGAAAGACGAGACGAATTAGACAAAGGGTCGACGTTACCTCGACACCATCATGAGAAAAAGCTGAACCTGGAGACGGCAAGACGAGCTCGCTAGGACCAGGCCCCTTTAGGGGGCAGTCAAGAGGAGGAGCCGAGGGAGAGAGAAGAGAGGGAGCAGCTAGGCCCTCCGGAGGATCTCGACGCATCTCCCCAGGACGGGCAAGCATTGGCTAGACGCGTAGAGCGCTAGAACACGAGACTCCCCTCTTAGGGTTGTCGAAGTAATGCCAATGCAATACCGGGCTTTGGGGGGTGGGGAGGATATCGGTTGTAGTGGTCGCGAGACTCTCATCAAGCGCCCTGTTTAAGGCATCCGCATGTTCTATCGTCTGTCCGACCGGTATCTGATCGAAACATCGGACTCGGCCTCTTTGTCTAACCATCGGGGGGTCAAACTCGAGCAGACGAAACAGCTTCATTTGACGTTGTAGGAGGGCGGTGCAGAGGGTCACTAGCGTGAAACGCTGCGTGCACGGATGCCGCTCATCGAAGACTCTCGACATTGTTCCACTCGCACGGTCTCTAATTGTGCCGTCTAAGCGCATCGAGTTGTAGCCAACCAGTCTTAGCTGATGATGGCCTTCTGCCCAGTGCGTACCCATCCGTCATACTCTGAAGCCTTCGTGCTGCAAAAGGTTCCAGCAGGGCCGACTTCAGGCGTTCTTGCAGCGTGTGGCCCAAATTTCAGAGCGGAGCAAGTAATGATTTGGCAAATTGTAAGCTTAGCTTTTCTTCTAAGCACTCAACGTGTTCGCCTGCTGTTGTCTAGTCGTTGTAGTAGTCGCTGTGCTCATCACGTCGGCGTTAACGTGCAGTAAATAATTAAATCCAGTCTATAAACCAGTATTCGACCGTATCGCTAATACTGTGGCGTACAATCGCTGTCAGGCCGTGTATCGTGTCGGCGCATTGGTTCACAGCCCCATTGCCATCACTGATGGCTGGTAGTAGCAGCCAGCAGAGGTGACTATGGCGGCTTTCATGTCCAAACTCTAAAATGGTGCATCAAAGTGTATAGCTTCTCACTTTCTTCTTCACCATCATCAGCAATATATCGCCGAGGACAAGCAAAAGGAAGCGCGCATATTGTACAACACCGAAGTAGTTGATGATCATCTCCAATCTGCTCAATCGTTCTTTCTCACCTGGCAACATCAGGTTGGTAAGTGTCCGGTGATCTGGTTAGCACGGCATTTTCCTCCCTCATCTACTGTTGGGCTTTCGTTTTAGCCATCCAATACCTGCACGGACCCGTCACGGCAGACTCAGTTATGAATGTGGTGGCGTTGTCTATGGGGACTAGTGCGGTAGTCATGATTGTCATCTACGGTGGTGTCGCCGGTTTGTTCCGTTGTTGATCGAGTTTTCTTTGAGCGATGCTCATTGGGAATAGAAGATAAATCATTCCGCCGAGAGTCAGCGGCAATACTGCCACAAGAACTGCTGGGGAAACCCTAGATATTTCAACATGTCCCTCGGCCCTCGGTGCATTGAAGATATACCTCACGGTGAGTGTCAACCCTGTTGGGGGCGGAGGATAGTCTACAATTAAAAACAACCTCCTTAAACGCGTTTTTAATTCTAGACTCAATTATGAATTGAAAAGAACAGCTGTTGCCTTATCTTATCATACGTATTTTTGTCTATCGCTATTTCGCTGCCGACTGCGTCGACGGCTGTCTTGGTAGAGTGAGGCTGTCTGACGTCAAGCAGCCTTTCCTGTCTTGGGATCTTGTTGTACAGCCAGCGGCTCGCTGCGCAGGTTTAGTACAATCAATCATCAATTTATTTCACTCAAATAGAGTATGTACAAGAGAGTTCATGTTATCATCAAACATAAATCGTTGTTGTCCTGCCGTTCCACCGAGCAGTTTTAACACGCACACATACAGTACAGACGGTCATCCTCTGCCCATGCTTAAGCTGAGCCCGCCTTTATTTATTGTACTTTGGTTGCTTTCACGGGTTCACCAGCCACTTCGCTTAAGGACTAACGCGACTACTATCTAAACGTTTATACTAATCCTTGGGCCGTTACCGTCATCAGAATTGCTGCAATAGGGCCTTCTCGTTTCTTGGCGCCATTGGTTCTTATCATATATATATATATATATATATATATTTACATATTGGCGGGCGCGTCATTTGTGCCACTTTGTTTTGCCAATCGGCCATAATAACGAAATTGGGCCACTAAGCATCCCGCGAGATGTCGGGAGTCCTCCGTTTTCGGCCGTTGCGTTCGGCAGGCTCGCCCATCAACGACCTTCAACGAGCCGTCGGCGGGCCATATCCGCGACATCGCGTCGGCATCGCCACTGAGACGAATCGCGCGCCCGCAGCCTACGAGCCGGGGCAAGCTGGCGAGGGTGGCGGCATCGTGCGACGCTTTGCGCGGTCGGTGGCCGCTACCGCCACAGCGATCTTCGTGTATGCCTGGTATTTCGTGATTGCGGCCGTCGTGCTGACAATTCTGGTACAGCTCTGGTGGTACTTCTGGCCGTTCGGGCACTTCTGGCGCTTCTCGAGAAAGTACTCCATCGATGTCGCGACGTACCCTCGGCCCGAATTGCCGTCACACCTGCGTGTGCTCACGCCCTATGAACTCGAAGAGTACTACCCGCCGCAGCCGGCGCACTTCTGGCGCAACATCAAGATCGCCCGCACGATGGCCAGGAGAAATCAGACGCCGGGCGCACTGCTCATGCTGACGAACCACGCGCACCGCGCCGTGCTGCACAGCTTCTCCTGGGAGCTGGCCAAGTATCTGGCATCCAACCTCTCGTCACGCTGCTACGTTACTTGGATCGACGCTGCCGAAGTTGACAGGATGAATCTCAATCGGGAGCATCTCGAATTCGCACTCCACAAGGTTGGTCGAATCTCTCGCACGCGTTGCTCCGTTGCCGACGAGCCGGGTCGATCAGAGATCCTCCCTGATGCCCGATGATGTGGTTTGCCGTTGTCATTGCTTTTGCCCATTGGCATTGTCATTATTAATGTTGTTGTTGTTGCTGTTGTTGTTATTGTTGCTGTTGTTCACCTGCACGTCCCCCAACCACTATTTCGGGATCACGGCTAATCTGGCCTCTTGCAGACCTGATACACTAAAATCCGCCGATTAAACTAAAAACAGCGGCCGATCTACGAATGATGTGTATATTTGGTATCAGCAAATCTCCTTCGATGAGCGTCATATGAATCATAAGTTGTAACGTATAATGTAAAACATATGTAGGTATGCATGTGTATATATATATATATATATATATGATATGCGATGTTGAGTATACAAATGGCCAACTTAAACTTATCTCAAATTGGTATTCAAAACACAGACTGTCTTTAAACATAAATAAAACAAAAATGTTAATCTTTACTCCATGGCAAAGATCAATAAACCCACAAATAGAAATTATATTCGATAATACTAATATAAAACAAGCATTCGAATACAAATGCTTGGGTGTAACCCTTGATCCCTCACTCACGTACAGAAATCACATAAATACCTTAAGTACCAAACTCGAACAGATTGTGCCTCAATTAAGTAAATTAAGCAATGTTGGCGTATCCCCTGATGTGATGTTGATTGTATACAAATCATTATTCCTCTGTTATATAACATATTGCTTGCCACTGTTTGGGTCAACGCTTTCAACACTTACACATAAACTACAGGTTGCACAGAATAACGCGTTAAGAGCCATTTTTGGCTACAGAAGGGATGAAAGTGTATTTCATCTTTATGCTATTCACAAACTGCTTAATATAGCATCACTTTACAAATTTGAATTAGGCATTCTTGCGTTTAAAAACTTCCGTGGCATGTTGCCTCCAGATTTATCTTTTTATTTTACATTCAACACCAACAGAAATCGCAACAGCCCACCTCTTAGAATACCCAATACTTATCGTAACTATAGACTTAAATCGCCTGATATGGCCATGGCCAAATTATGGAACACACTCGATAATGAATTACGGGAATGTACATCACTTAAGTTATTCAAGGAAAGATGGCACCAAAAATTACACAATGAGCAATGCTTTGATCGATAAGACTCTTCAATGATATGCAGGTCATTATTATTATTATTATTATTATTATTATTATTATTATTATTATTATTATTATTATTATTTTAATATTATTATTATTATTATTATATACAGACTAAACTGATTACCAAATAGTACTAATGACATATAGATAACTGGAATGACAAGTAAAACAATGTATGAAACACGGATGTTCTGTAAGGAACGTGTGTTTGAAACTAATAAAACTGAACTGATATATATATATATATATATATATATATATAACATATACATGCTTACCTACGTATGTTTACATATATATATATATATATATATATATATATATATATATAATAGAAAATATTGTGATGATTTATTAATCATTTATAATACGTTTGCACACTCGGCAGAGCTCGCCCTAACAAAAATGGTGGTAAAAAGGTGTCACGTGAGGTTACCCCGTGGAGACCAGTGTCCTTGCTTGATGGTCGCCCCCACTCTTATGGACCCGGTGCGAGCGGTATATCCTCAAGGTTCCTTGCAACGTTAAGACAGCAAGATCCATAAGATTCCTCTTCGTGACGCCGAGCCCCAAGGGCGTACTTGCAGATTCGAAGTCCCATATACCAATCATAGAGATAGTGATGGATCCGAATCTGCGAGGTTTTTGCGGGTTGGGGAGCGCCGCTCTTAGGAACTTGACGTATATATTTGGTTATCTTCTCCTGCCGCGCTTTTGCGAGGTCCCTGTTCGGGCCGTAAACTACCGCATCTAAAACCCAGACCTCATTAGGTGTTGCTATTACGAGGTCGGGCTTTAGACCCGGTGCGCCCGGTAGGCGGAATACTCGCTCACGAACCACCTCATGACCCCTCTCGCGGAGAAGACGCTACGCGATCACAGACGTCGTCAAGTCTCTTTATAGTTGGTTTGTGTGTTGTATCGCACATCTGAGCGACATGAGCCAACGTCTCAGGCGCATGATGCCCGTGCCTACAACGTTTGTTGTAGCCCGTCCCCTGGCCAATCTGGCACGCGTTGGTAGTGCGTTGATCCTGAGCTTTAGTAGGGGTAAATACTCCTTACCAGATAGGTAGGGCATACCCTTAATCCGTAATACTACCAATAATAATATACAAAGAGCGTTTCGTGTGCTTTTAAAATGTGCCCTATCGAACGTGTTGTGTAGTTGTTGGGACCAGTAATCGGTCTCTTGTGTAGCAGTCTCAATGGAGGTTCCCAAGCGCTCGCAAAGAAGTCTTGTTTTCGCAAGACCTTTTTTAAGTGCTCGGTGGTTAGCATCCATTGGACCCCAGGGTGCGTGGAGTGTTGTAGTGCTGTCAGACGAGAAAGGCGGAGTCTGGGGATAAATGTATGGAGGCAGGGGATGTCCAGACCGTTTTGTGCTGTGTGCCGTACAGGTAGGCGTTCGGCACAGAGTTTTCGAGCCTAAGCCATTTCGACTTAACAACCTTTCTGATCTCTTTATATAGGTCGCCAAGGAGTGCGTGAGATTGTTTGGGACCGGAGACCAGTTTATATAGGAGGCGGGGAATGAGAAATTATTTCAAAAATATGAGTCTTTGGTGGGATTTAAGGGGAGCTATCGTGACTCCATCGATCGCTCATACCTTTACCTGGCAATTGCCGATCTCCAACGTTAAATTCGGGTACGGTATTATTAAAACCTTTATTTTCCTGCCCATTAAATAGGTGGGAGATAGTAAAGCATTTATTAGTGTTAATTTCAAGGCCTCGGGATTTCAAAAGGGGGTCCGCAATATTAAGGAGCCGTTGGAGAGTAGATTTCGTGGAAGCTAGGAGGATGCGATCATCCGCAATGGCTAAGCCCATGAGGCGAAAGTCATCAGTAAGTTGGTATATGTATATATATATAATAAATAGTTACAGTTTTATTTGCTTATATGCTAGAGACAACAGTTGTCTCCTCATGAACAATGTACACCGGATAAATCAAGTGAAAACGTCACATGTCCTCCAGATTCGGGCGTGTCCAGTCTAGCAGAGTTCTACGCACAGAGGCGGCGTCACCTCGTTGAATGTTCAGCGATGGTCTCTGGTGCAGGTACTCGACAGCTCTAGTGTCCCCTGTCAAACGATTGAGCGTCTTGCCGACACGTTGAGTAAGTTTGTGCGTCTTCGGGCGAGGTCCCCCTAATATCTCGAATGCCAGTGGGCGAAAGTCGTGGGGGTAAGTGATACTGGCATACTTTCTGCACTTATTCGCTTCCGCCAACATAGACGCGTGACCAGCATGTTCCGCTCCCGTACTGACCATTGAGGGGGCTAGTGAGTCTGTAACGGTTGCATACCATACCAGCATGCGACCCATCTCGAAGGACGTTAGTGTCAGCCCGTCCGGTCGCTTTCCATCATTCCTGCAGAGGCCAGAGAATGCAAGGAAAGTCGGCCGACCTTAAAGCTCGGTTAAACGTCTCGTTAAGTGCTGCGTGTCGGGCTCGACGACCTGGTGGGGGATTACGAGAGCTGTCCCCAGGCGTAGCCCCGCGCTAATCCGAACTGTGTCGTCGTCTAGTAGAATACAGAGACCGCCGCAGCCTCGCCTTGTCAGTCGCAGTGGGGGCTTGCTCAAGAAGATGCTCAATTGTCTTCTCCTGCAGTAGGGTCGACCAGTCTTTCTAGGAAAAGGTGTCAGTGGGTATGGCACCGCACAGAGGTTATTCTTTCTAATAAGCCTGCCAAGCTGTGTCCAGTAACTGGTTGGACTTTTCCAATGCCTGGGACATAGAGGAGACGATGGCAGGCCCAGCCAACGCTACAGCGTCGGGCATTCCCAGTCCACCTACGGATATGGGAAGTAGAGCCTGCAAGCTTGCATCGGGTGGAAGGCGTACGTTCAGAAGCACCTCTAGTGTCTGCAAGGTCCATTCGTTGAAAGTTGGTAGGTTTTCGGTAAGTCCAAACAATTAGCCCCTCTAAGCAAGTGAGTTCTCCGGGCCGCCGAAAAGCACGATTTTAGTAGGTATATTCCGCGATGAGATCCCAGCGATGAAAGATGGCTGGCGGCTACTACAAGCTTTTCTCTCCACGCGTCCAGAGCCCTAGGCAGCCCCTCTCGGCAGAGAGGAACCCCGAGAAGCTCAATGTCACTCTTCTCGATTACCTTGCAACCCGGAAGCCGATGGCATAGCTCCGATATGTCCGGCGAGACCATATCCTTGGGGCCCGTGACGTAGACCTCGCATTTCCCGGAGTTTAGGGGTAGACCGCTTATCCTCTCGAAGTCTCGGACTTTGAGGATATCACCGATTACCATTGCTAGGTCACTCCCAAGCACACCGTCGTCCAGGTACCCGGCATTGAGAGGATACTGTAAGAAGTCGATTGAGTCCTTTACGCACAAACAAACAAGGGGAGGACCTAGAGGGTCTTCTTGTTGCAGGCCGCACTGCAAATATATAGTGGCGTGTGGCAAGACCAAGTGCGACGGTTGCGCGTACGCCGCATGTACCTAATGAAACATTTGCGGACGTAGGATTTCACCGCGTTTAGCAGGTGGTCTATTCTGACACTATTTAAGGCATTCCTAAAAGCTAGTTAAACTAGAATGGTCGGGCCACCGCGGGAGTTTATAAATGCGTGGGAGGTGTGAATTCCGATCTCCGTACCGCCAGTAGTTGCAAAACCCAACTGATGAGTGCCAATTGCCGCTAACATTTTAACTTTGTTGGCAGCGCACCCTATTTTTGACGCCAATCTTTGGATTGTAGACGAGCATGCTATCGGGCGGAAAGAGCCGTCTGTCTTCTTGAGAGCAAATAGTCATGCTTCAAATTTAGTAGGTTGAAAGGTTGCAGGGGGAGACCCTTATGTCTACAACCTTAGCCAGTGCATCTGCTGCATAGTCTGTCGGCGACAGATTCTAAGACCGCGGACAGGAGGTCCTGAAGAAGTCAAGGCTTAAGAAAGTCAAGACTAGCTGCAGAGCTCCTGGGGAAGGATCTCACGGCCAGGCGCTCTTCGTCGCTAGAGGTAGTGGATGGCAGTATATTTGAAGGACGAGATGGTAAGCAAAGGTCCGAGGGGGCTTGTGGATGTTTACTTCGAAAAGATTTAAGGCTTTCGGACTGAGATATATTTGTGTCCGTAGAGCCTATAAGCCTGGCGGCGCCAGAGACGTCCCCTTCGGAGAGCTTGACTATGGCGCGTCTGCAGATATCATCCTCAGTGCCCCTTCTGGTAGTAGCCCTAGTTTCATGGTATACGATGTTCTCAATCCGTAACCCTTGCAAAAAGTCGCGAAAGTTCTGTTTGATAATCACTGTGAGAGAACGGGTGTTGTTTCGGATTTGTGGAAGGCGCAGCACCACCAGCGCAAAAGAAAACAGTGAGTACCAGGCCTCAATGTCGTTGTTTGAGACGACCTTTAATAAAACTTTCGTGAGATCCGTTGCAGTTGACACACCTCGAGGGATTAGGACATTCCGCAGCCAAATGGTCTGATTTGCCACACTTTTAAGCAAAGTCACTGGATTTTAAGCCGTCTGAGCAGCTCTCGCGAATAATAACCTTAAAGGTATTGAGAGATCCCGATGGGATGTCGCTCTTGGGTTTCTCTAATTGACGCTGCTCGCGAGAAATTGCACTCTTCACTCTGTGTGAGATCACCACGGAGAAGCCATCTTCAGGTTGACTCTCCGGCTGTTCGTCGCTCCCGGCCTCGGTGAGCGAACACTTTCTCCGTTTGATGCCAGAGGCGGCAGTATTGCTTCTAGGGGGAGCGTCTGGCGCCGCTGTCAGCCCGGTGACACTCGAAGGTAATTCAGCATCACCTTCCGACGCATCCATGGTCGCGCTAGAGCTTGAGCCATCTACATGTCCAGCGGAAGTTAGCTGGCTACATGACACCGTGCTACCGACTATATATATTGTTGGTGTTGGTAAACAGAACAAGCCGAGGGGGTCAAGCTGAGTGCAAGACCTATAGTGCTAGAATCCCAAGTAGATCAAATTATGTATATACACACATCATATTTATTCACCATAATTGTTGGTGGTAGGATAGGATTGACACAGATGGTTTGCTATGCAATTATAACAATGTCTCGTTCACACGCGCCTCTAACGAGTATGAGTCTAACGCCGAACATATTAGAACATAATATCGACAAATGTTGCACTCGCCATACAAGTTACACACACAGTCGTTAATATCATAACATTCACCTTTGAGGCACATATAATGGTGATAACCGTGCTATGGTACCCTGCACAATAATGGCCGGTTACTTTAATGGCACGTTTCCACTTCTCTGAGCGAAAAGCAGGCCCATCTGTATAGATACACATAGCAAAATTTACGTTTTGGTCTTCCCTGAATGTTCTGTACATGTCAAGTGTAATTGCACTGGTCGGTAGTTTGTCTAGAACTAAGCCTACTACCAGAGTGCGTTCTCCGCATAGTTATAGTGCCAGGATAGCCAGGCGCGTTCTTGGGTAATCCCAGTACACGTTTCACAGAACACGCCTTTACACGATCTAATCCGATTTTTGAGATCGCGTTATGTTAAGTGCGGCAGGGTTACGCCAAGTTACGAAAAATGGTTGACCAGCTCAAGGCAAGTACTATTGATCTTGACGCGATCGTCGGCAACGGCGTATGAGCCGCCGAGGTTGAAGCAAAGGATTTGTCTTAGATATATTAATTATCCGTCGATTTACCGCACACCATTTTTAGGTTTTATTTAAGTAGAATTGTACGTGATCCCGGGATCCCGCGTAGAAGGCATGTAGTGCCTTTCATTGTGCGTAACAGGTCTGCTAAGCCAGCAATGTACAGTATAAAGAGAAATGGGTTTGCGGAGTCGCCTTGCGCTACTCCAGTCTTTGGTGTAACAGGATCGTTTATAGTGACTTCCGTTTTTTATGGTTATAAAACTGTGGCTCCGCATGTCTCGAATTAAATTGAATAGTTGGCCCTTAATATGAAACCTCTGAGAAGGCGGTCCCTAGGCACACTGTCGAACGCGGTTTGGAAGTCGACAAAGGCCGCATACGTCATATTTTTATCTCGTTGGCGTTCACTTACGTGTTCAATCATGAACCGTACCGCGTATGCTGTTGACTTTCCTGGCAGAAATCCGAACTGTTCACAGGGCAGATCATTAACCGTGCATTCATACATCCTCTTCACTATGAGCGATGTAAGCAGTTTGTATAGGACACTAGTTTGGGCAATTCCTCGATAGTTTTTCGGGTGAGTTGGATTCCTATTCTCTTTGTAAATGAGCTGCATTAGTCTTTTTCTCCATTCGTTAAGTATTTTGTCTTGTCGAGCGCATTTGTCATAAAGCCTAGTCAGATCTGACCCAGCTGATTTGCCATTTTGTCTCGATATTATTGCACCTATGACCCCATCTGTAAACACAAGAGTTTCGTCTGAGTCATCTCTGGGCAAGGGCGTAAATTGGTTTCCTAAAAGGTTTTTGAAATGTCTGACCCACTCGGTATTGTTTACAAGCGGGTTTCCTGGATCTACTTTATGTGGCAGGAGGAGCCACGGTTTTTTTACACTGAGCTGTATAAGATCTAAACGTCGCTATTGTTCATAGTGCTGCCTTTTTTTCTCGTGTCATGTTTTTAAAAGCTCGTTTCGTTAGCGCTAGCTGGTAGAATCCATTTTGGCCACAACTTCTGCTGTTACAAATTGCATATTTTTAGGCAGCTCGGCGGCTGCATTTCTTTGGCAGGTCACAATTGGTGTCGGCACCAATTATAATGCGTTTTTCTGTCCTAATACAAAGTTTAAGACTCTCCCCAATGTCCTCTATGATATCGGCTATTTGTATTTCTGGGGGGGCTATATATGCATACAAGATAATAGTCTGTAATTTCTATTATTACAACGTGCCGAGCTGTGGCATGCAATATCTAGGCCCATAAAGTAGTTCTTTTTGCAACGCATACACCCCACTTGGGTCTTCCTCTTGGGCCATTAGTCTTTACGGCTAGGCCATGGAATACTTTATGGTTAGGCAGGGCGGGTACAGTGTCCTGCAGATTCTGCTTGACTTGACATTTCGTTGGCTTGCAAAGGGTTGGAACTCTGAATAAAGCATTCGTTGATTTTTCACCACACAGCAATGCTCTAACCTACTGGTCGCTCTTTGTGTCGGACTGCTTACCGCAAAGCTTCATCTATATCGCCCCTATCTCTTTATTTGTGCAGTATCACAGAGGAACGGAAAATGTGTAGCTTTTAGATAAGATTGCTACATTTCCTGGCCCACAGCAAGGTCCGTTGAGCGAAGAAGTTCACAGATATCTCGAGAAATGAAAAAAGATTGCATGCATTCATTTGAATAGGCAGACTTTTTGCACGAGAACAACGGTAGTTTGAGTATTGGGTAAATATTTTTATGCACCTGCACGAATACGGGACGAATATATATTATTATATAAATTATTGTGATGATTTATTAATTATCTACAATACGTTTCAACACTCGGCAGTGCTCGCCTTCTTAAAAATTGTGGTAAAAAGGTGTCACGTGAGGTTAAGAATCAGCTGTCAGTGTTCTTGCTTGATGGTAGCCCTTGCTCTTATGGACCCGGTGCGAGCAGTATATCCTCAAGGTTCCTTGCAACGTTAAGACGGTAAGTTAAGTCGGCAATTCATAAGACTCCTCTTCGTGACGCCGAGCCCCAAGAGCGTGCTCGTAGATTCAGAGTCCCATACACCACTCATAGAGATAGTTATGGATCCGAATCTGCGAGGCTTTTGCGGTCGGGAAGCGCCGTTTTTAGGAACTCGACGTCATATTTGGTGATCTTGTCTTGCCGCGCCTTTGCCAAGTCCTTGTTTGGGCCGCAAACCTCGGCATATAAAACCAAGAACTCGGTAGGTGTTGTTATTATGAAGTCGGACTTTAGACCCGGTGCGCCCGGTCGACGAAATACTCGCTCACGAACCACCTTATGACCGTCTAGCGGAGAAGACGCGCCTCGCGATCAGAGGTCGTCATGCCTCTTAATAGTTTGTTTGTGTGTTGTATCGCACATCTGAGCGACATCAGCCAACGTCTCAGGCGCATGTCACCCGTGCCTACAACGTTTGTTGTAGCCCGGGCGTCCCCTGGCCAATCTGGCACGCGTTGGTAGTGCGTTGATTCTGAGGTTGAGTAGGTTTAAATACTCCTTACTAGATAAGCAGAGCATACCCTTAATCCAGCAATGTACAAAGGGCGTTTCGTGTGCTTTTTTAAAATGTGTCCCATCGAACGTGTTGTGTAGTTGTTGAGACCAGCAATCGGTCTCTGGTGTAGCGGTCTCAATGGAGGTTCCCAAGCGCTTGCAAAGAAGTCTTGTTTCCGCAAGGTCTTTTTTAAAGTGCTCGGTGGTTAGCATCCATTGGACCCCAGGGTGCGTGGAGTGTTGTAGTACTGTCAGACGGGAGAGGCGGAGCCTGGGAATAAGTGTTTGGAGGCAGGGGATGTCCAGACCGCAGTGTGCGTGATATAAATATATGTATATATATATAAGATTATTCATATCGTTATGTACTTATTTTGAGGTTTAGTAGGTCTCGGCAGAAATTTTTTTTTTCCCAATGGAAGGAGGACGCGGAAACGTTTTGTTTAGAAGAAAGAGTGAAAGTTATAAAAGTAGTTATTCTGCCTTTTTTTGCTACGTAGTTGTGCGAAATCTACATTTGCGAGAGAACCAATTAACGCATAAATAAACAGTTTATAGCTGCGTGTTCGGGAGGAAAATTCTGCTTGAGGACACTCTACTAGCTTGCGTAGCACAAATCGAATAGCCAGATTATGGAAAGTGATTAAAAGCCGATATGTTATGTTTTGCGTTAACGCTTTTTCGTGAAAAATAGAAAACTTTCCATTACGATCAAAAACCAGCCATGTCAAGAAGACCAGTCTCACGCAATAGCAAATTTAATGTCCACCATTTTCGTACCAAAGTGATGGTGCTCACGGTGCGTCATTCCACGGTGCGTCACGTAGTTGTCAAGTAAATAAGCTTTTTCGATAGCCATATCGAAAGCAAAACATGCATACTTGCATAGGGTGTATGAGAAAGTAAGGTACACATTTTGAGGTTTGGTAGAACTCGGGGAAGAGAATACCTTTTCTAGTGGCTGGAGGGGGCGGAAACGTCTTGGCAAAACGTTACGGTTCTAAACGTGGGAACTTGCACGTAAGATATGACAACTATGACAGTCGAAAAAGCTTAGTTACATGGCAACAACTTTGGTACGAAATTGGTGGCCATTAAATTTGCTATTGCATGAGTGGTCTTTGGACGTTCATTTTTGGTCGTAATGGAAACATTTTACGATTTTTCATGAAAAAGCGTTAACGTAACATCGACTTTTTATGAGCTTCCTTAATCTGGTCATTCGCTTTTTGCTACGATCGCTTTATGCTAACAAAGTGTCTTCCGTTGTGCAGAATTTTTCTCTGAACACGCCGATATGATCGGTTCCTTCATGCGTTGATTGTTCTCCCGCAAACGTAGATTTCGCACAACTATGTAGGAGAAAAAGCAGAATAACAACTTTTATAAACTTCACTCTCTCTCCTAAACAAGACGTTTCCGCGTCCTCCTTGTATTGAGAAAAATTATTTTCTGGCCGAGTTTTACCAAATCTCGCAATAAGTACATAACGATATGAATTACCTGAATATATATGTATGTCCTAGTTCTAGAAAATTTTAATATGTATGTATATATTTGCGAAAGTAGTATAATTATGTTGTTAAATAACGCTTTTTTCTTTCTCTCTCTTAATGTGTACATGAATGTATGTCGAGATGTGTGACATTTCGACATGTACGCGAGAGATATGATACCTGATTCGAGAAGACTTATGTGTCCGTCTGATTGTTTTCTGTTTTCTGCTTGTGAATGTGTGTGGGTATGCATGTGTATATATATATATATATATATATATGCGTGTACGCGTGCGTCGCATCAAATAAATACATGCGTCAACCAACACACACACACACACACAGATGGGCCAATTCGTGATTGTGGTCACCGATATCGATCGGATGAGCGTCTCGATGGGCCTGATGTTCTCTCAGTTGCTGGACGACATGAGCCCGTACAAAGGCAGCGTGTTCATCTTTACGTTGACGGCTCGCTATCCGGTGAGTGCGATGGCTCCGCAGCACAACTACGGGCGAACGGCCGAACTCGTCCTCAACGAGGCTTGGAAGGCCGACATGGACATCCGGCACCGGGCGGCCATCATTGCTCGACTCACCGTGAACTCAGTCGTCGTTCAGGCGGGCGAACGTCCGAAGCAGTTTGTACGTGCGCACCCCAAGCAGGCCGAAGTCGCCGCAGTCTCCGACGAACCTGCGGAACAAACCGCCACCAAAGCCAAACGCAGAAAACCCATGGATGCCGACGCTTTTCACCAGCAGCTGCTGAAGGAAGACGAAGACGACGACGACGACAGTTACTTGGCCGACGTCGAAGATGACGATTGGCTGACGACAAACCGAGAATCACGACCATCAAAGCAAAAACCAGCAACGCCAGCAGAACCAGAACCTGCACCACGACGAAAATCATCACGAGTATCCAAAGCAGCCGATCAAGCACCAGCAGCAGCAGCCCCACCTGCACCTGCACCTCCGCGAAAATCATCACGAGTATCCAAAGCAGCCGATGAAGCACCAGCAGCCCCACCTGCACGACCACGAAAATCATCACGAGTATCCAAAGCAGCCGATGAAGCACCAGCAGCCCCACCGGCACGACCACGAAAATCGTCACGAGTATCCAAAGCAGCCGATGAAGAACCAGCAGCCCCACCTGCACCTGCACCACCACGAAAATCGTCACGAGCATCCAAAGCAGCCGATGAAGCAGGAGCCCCCCCTACTACACCGGCACCAGCCCCCGCTACCCCGCCACCAACACCATCGGCACCATTACGGCGACCATCCCGAATCGAATCAAAGGCCGCCACACCAGACGATGACGGCTACCGCTCCGACTTCAAGAGGTCGCCCTTTGATATCGATTGAAACTAAGTCGTAGTAGTAGTAGTAGTAGTAGTAGTAGTAGTAAATGTAGCAGCTCTTGAACTTGATTAAAATTTGAAATGACAATCCGCTGCTGCCTGGCGGAGTCTAAATAAACACCTGTAACATGCTGACGATTCTCATTTTAGTAAGTGCCCAGATACGTAACTACCATGCTCGTTACCAAACGACAACAATATATTTATATATATATATATATATATATATATAATATATATATATATATATATATATATATATATATATATATATTATATATATATATATATTATAATATATATATATATATATATATATATATATATATATACTATATATATATTTGTTTATTTTTCAATAACATTGCATTTTAAGATGGTATATAATCGTAATACAATTCATTCATTATTTACAATTTGAGCACTGCAGCGACCGTCCCACCGGGCAAAAAAGTGCGAGAGCCGCTGACGCGTCTGGCAGCTCGCTGCGTCGTATTCAGCGCATATATGCACGCAGAACCGGCAACGACATCGATCGGTAACTTGGTGAAATCCTTGGGTCAAACATACCAAGTGATGATAGCCACGCACAATGTACCTTGTGTACACGTGCCGACTACTGCATGCCATTCCATCCCAAAGTTCCCTGGCGAGGTACACATCCAACTGCGCTAGCTCTGCCGAAGCCTCGGTCACTTTTCTCTGCCATTCCAACAAAAATTGCTCAAGTGATCCTGTAATAGGTGATCTAAGCCTGACTCTGATTGTTTCCACTGCCGGCCCGCAACCCGCCTGCAGGTACACGAAGCGGCTTCTTGTTGTCCGCGGTAAGCAGAGAACCCGCTTCATATGTATTGTGAAGCACTTTCTAGCTGCGCAAAATTTGCCGCTAAAAGATTGCCCCACCCCCTGCCAAGGCTCTAGCTTAATACTGCACAATCTTAAGCTCAAGTAGACGCAAGGCGGCCGCACTCAAGACAGTCCTCGAGGGTCTCTCACCTCTAGTGTGAATAGGGGCATTAGCCGCCCGACACGCAAAACTTCATGGCTTTCGTCTTCCGCGAATTTGGGGGGTACCTACGTTTTGAATCAGCTGCAAGGTGTCCTCGCCTCTTACGTTTACTTCAAGGCGGTCTTCAGCAAAGAAGCTGGAGAGCACTCGTAGGAAAGAACCAACCACCCCAGCATGTCGAAATAAATCGACTCGTAGGTGACGGGGAGCTTTGTCGAAGGAATTAACACAATCGATAAAGACGGCGTATAAGTGACCCCCAGGCACAGCCAACACTCGTTCAACTTCCGACAGGAGTACGTGGATCGCGTCTTGTCTCTCGCGTGGACATCGACCCTTCCTAAATCCGAATTTCTCCGGAGGTTGGAAGTGCCCTTAAGAAAATCAACTTGGCGAAGATTTCTCGTGTTTGTCCTCGAATAGCAGAGTGAGTATCTGATTAAACAGCTTACACAGCTCCTCTGCTAAAGCATTGGACGACACAGCCTAATGCTTGTAATAGATTCCATTAGGACCACTACTTTTTTTCTTGGGTAACCCGCGCAAGATCTGCACAACTTCTCCCACCGTAAGCGGCGAACTCATGTCGTGCTCCTCCAAAGTGAGCGGTTGCTCAATAACTGGGTTAGGCGTGGGGGCGTTTGCATCAAGCAGAAGGGCAGTAAAAAGCTGCCGCAACTGCTCCTTTGTCATGCTGTGCATGCTTTTGTGCAGCCGGCAAACAATGTAGACATGAGGCTCGCGCTCGCTCTCTCTCTCAAGCAACCAAAGGTCCTCCTCCTCATATCGGCGCTTATTCTCCACAAGCAGAGTCTTGTAGGTTGCTCTAGGTCGGTCATAGAGCGCCCTTCGACGAGCAACTACGTGGGGGTCACGGGCTCTCCGTGCTCGGCGCAAGAGTCCCGGCACGTTGTCGGCTGCCGACGTGGCCAGCCACACACACTGAGACGCCAGCACCGGCAGGTGATTCCGTGCTGGAATATGAAGTGCCTCGCACCCTTGAAATTCCGTCGAATGTTGAAGATTGTGAAACAGGAGGTCGATAGTGCTTCTTCCACCTTGACAAACGTACGTGATTTTATCACGCGCAATGCAGGCCTCTCTTTTCTAGAAGCTTAAGATGCCCATCGCCCTTTCTGTCGGTGGCGCATATGGTGACCGCAAGACTTGCATGCACAATCTTCATTGCACTCACAACAGTCTCTGTTAATGCAGATAAACGGATGATACCCGTGCCATGTTCGTCTGCATAACAGTGTTTGGTTTTGTTGACCTGACTTATGCCTAATCTATCTGAAACGAGAGCAGGGTCTTTTGTACAGTTGCGAACGTCATTGTTCGTTCTTCTTGATGGTTTCGGTATACGTGAGGCGTTTTCTTAGGTTAAAACACTTTTCCAATATCTAGCTCTCAATGATGGTTTGTTCTCAATGAGTATTTGATCTCATCATTAGAAGGAGTAGCCACGGCAGTGCGTACGATCGTTTTTCTTGTTTTTTTATTATCCTAAAGATCTTTTTTGATCCGCTACTTGTTAAACCTCTACTGGGCTGCTTAGGTCTACGCGACTGCGCATGCGATATGCCTACTCGATGGTCTCTTCTTTAGGCAGGTTTCAGGTCGTAATTTTCGCCGAACGACGAGCTAAAAACGTTCTAAAAGTTATCTGGAATTAGCAAGGAAGTGAGCATGGCGTGGCGCTGTCTTTTGCCCTCTGTACAAGTCAAAGGTGGGCACGCAGTGTTTACGACGCGCGGGTGTTTCTCTAACCAGTGTTTTGACTATTTGCCTTGGCTGTTCGGAGGAGGTCGACACGATAACGACAATTCTACTTGCTCAAGTATTCAAAAGCGGTTTTGCGAAGGTCATTTTTCGTGAAATCGCATGTAATTCGTTGGTACATTTTTCTAGTTATTCTCCTTTATTTTCCGATATGACGTCGATAACCTCCCGTTGCGGTGTTAAACCAAAAATAGAGTTAGAAACAAGTATGTATCTAATAAATGTGTCGATTTAGCTGTACAGCCGTTGTAGCATACCATTTTAGGCCTGCTCTCTTCTTGGTGCTTTAACAGCTAACGAGATATGAGACGATTTGTAGAGCACAAATTTAAGTTGCGTTTGTTACAAACGTATCGGTTAAAAATAATTTATCGTCATCTCTGAAGACCTAAATATTGATTTCATGTGATAACTGCAATGATTCTATGCACATGCTTATGTTCTCATAGCGTGTGACATGCCTGTTGATTTGTTGAAATAAGAATGACATCAATCAGGCGTGCTTTGCATTGAGTTGTCCGAGTTTGGCTTGCTTTGCTTTTCCTCTGAGATGTACTTCTTTTATATATCGCGATAAGGGCGATGCAAGTGTTTTGTCTGCGATAAATTATACTTGCTTCATGTAGAAGATCAGATAGAGCTAGGATGCATATCAGAAACATAATGTGCTCGCAGAGTCTCCCTGCTGAAGCTGTGAATACGACTATATTATATCTATATATACGTATATATATATATATATATATATATATATATACCAAGACCGAGCAAGATGGCTTAGTGGCAAGGACTTTGCCTTGCATTCGATAGGACTGGGTTCGAGACCCAGACCGGCCACTCTTAAATTGGTTTGCATGGTTTCCAATTTAGACAAGGTAAATGCCGGAGTGAATTAAAAATCAGCCATGACATGAAAAAACCGTACACAAGCGGAAAAACTAAAAAAAACAGTATATATATATATGTATGTATATATATATATATATATATACGAGGTGTGTTCAAAAAGTATCGCGACTTTTGTGTTTTTTCAAAAATTATTCATTTATTCATGAATATCTATTTTGTCCCCTTCAAAGTAATCCCCATGAGATATTATACACTTGTGCCAACGGTTTTTCCAATCTTCGAAGCACTTCAAAAAACTTTTTTTTTTATCTTGTTCAGCTCCTCCTTCGATGCCGTCTTTATCTCGTCAAGCGTAGCGTAACGTCGTCCTTTCATGGGCCTCTTCAGTTTAGGGAACAAGAAAAAGTCACAGGGGGCCAGATCTGGGGAATACGGTGGCTGCGGCATCATTAGTGTGTTGTTTTTGGCCAAAAACTCGCGCACAAGCAACGATGTGTGAGCAGGGGCGTTATCGTGGTGCAAAAGCCAATTTTTGTTCTTCCACAAATCCGGGCGTTTCTGGCGGATTGCTTCGCGCAAATTGCGCATAACTTGCAGGTAATATTCCTTATTTACCGTTCTACCCTGTGGCAAGAACTCATGATGCACCACGCCCCTGCAGTCGAAGAAAACTGTCAGCAAAACTTTCACATTCGACCGAACTTGGCGCGCTTTTTTCGGTCTTGGTTCGTGCGGCAGCTTCCATTGAGATGATTGAGCTTTGGTTTCCACGTCATAACCATAAACCCACGATTCGTCACCAGTTATGACCCTCTGAAGCAAATTTGGGTCGTCGCGGACAGAGTCCAACATCTCATTAGCAATGTTCATGCGATGCTGTTTTTGGTCGCAATTGAGCAATTTTGGTACGAATTTCGCGGCGACCCGTCTCATGCCCAAATCATTGATAAAAATCGAATGACACGAGCCAATCGATATGTTTAGGTCCTCAGCAACTTCTCTAACGGTGATTCGACGATTGGCCAATACCATTTTCTCCACTTCATTAATTTTTCGTCTGTTGTTGAAGTGCTCGGGCGTCCGGCACGCTCTTCGTCGTTCACATCTTCTCGGCCTTCTGAGAACATTTTGTACCACCGATAAACGTTGCTTCGGTCCAAGGTAGCTTCTCCGTATGCCACAGTCAACATTCGGAATGCATCCGCGCACTTAATTTCGTTTTTCACACAAAATTTGATACAGGTTCTTTGATCCATTTTTTGAATAGGTAAAAATCGAAGACGATCCAAAACACGTGCAAGCAAAGCAGCTGTCAACAATTAAGTGAACATTCAAAATGGCCGAGCTTGTCGGCATAAGTGAGAGACATGAGTACCAACATAACGCCACAAAAAATCGAAATTCGAATATACGTAACCCGCGAAAATTCAAAAGTCTTTTTGAACACACCTCGTATATGGTACGATATTCTTAATAACGATAGTATTTTATAGGATCATGATCCGGTCAAAGTTAGTTTTTCGTTGTTCCTTATTTTGAGCATTTGGTGCGGATGGTTTCTAGCGGCCGATCTCTTGGGGAATGATATACATATGCATTCTACTACCGCTCGTCTTCATAACTACTTAAACACCTGATTTTAGTCGCCTCGTCGCTTGTGTTCTGCCTGCGTTTCCGTAATAGACCTTACGCTTTGGCGAGATAGTGCGGTTTTTGTCTATCACACAAATCTCGGTAAGAAAATATGCAGTCTGCAAATTGGTGTTCTCCGAAGGGCATATATATAGAGTCCAGAAATTCCACATTTCATAGTAACCACCGGTTGTTCGGGTTGTGTGCAAGTCTCCTGCCAATATCTACTTCGAGCAAAAGAGGACTGGGTAGAAACATCAACCGCTCCCACACGTTTGTTTTTCTGGCTAAATTGCTGTCGGAACTGAAACACATGCGGCGCCTTTGATAAGCAACATTTAAGTGTAATAGAACAAACTCCTTTCGTACAAAACGTTCGTACAAAGAACAAATTCCTTTCGTACACCACGAATGGCTTGCTGGCTTTGTATTATGCGGAATACATATCACCTAGTACTGTTAGCACAAAATTGCTAGCTCGTTAATATTGTTGTACTAAAGGCCTCAATCTGTTAGACTGCCTCGAACCGAAACACTCACATATATTTGCCTGCTGTCAATATTCTTTTCGACAGGGTATTCGTAAGCTTACTGTGTGAATCCTGAGACTATCCTCCGTCCCCTACGGGCTGAAAATCGCCTCAAGGCATTTGGTTTATACATCTTTGCATTACAGCTTTCGTCATTATAGTGGGTCTTGTACACGGTTGAAGGTGACACAGATCACACGATTCTCCATATATCTTGTGGAGTTCGTCACTCGTGCTTTTATTGCAACCTACTTGATTGGCACAGACTTCATATCGCATCGAAAACTAGATAACATTAAAAAACCTGGTAACAAGGTACCTATTTTAGCAACATAGACCCTTCCAGTAGTTAAGAGCCATCGGTTTAACCTCATAAAACGACAATTAGCATTTGCTAACTTATATTCCCACTTAGCAAGACTATTTGTACGCGTGAAGCTGGGACTATTTGAAAAGCTTGTTTTGTGCTTTTACCGCTTGTTTCCATTTAGCTTCCCGCACCGCCTTTTTATAAAGCTGACTGGCATTCATTCACAGTGGGATCATTTCCAAGACGTTTTTTGCTAAAACGTACGTCTGAATCATGTAGAGTTTCAGAGACCGGTATTTTTGGGTATGCCATCGGGTTTTTTGGTGTTTGCTCAGTTGGGAGCGTATGTTGTGTAGTATATTATTTCTTATTTGTGTTGCATAGACTTCGACATTCAGGAGGTTACGGACAGGGAGAACGTCTTTCGACAGCTCAAGTAAGCAGGTTGAGTTAATGGCAGCGTTTAATAATTCTCGCATTGATCTGCTGCCTAGCTATGTGCCGTGAAAGCCATTGCTGGTTTCGCCTGGTACCGAAGAGTCGAGTACGTTCATGCAAATATTTGTCTTTGATGGTATCATGGTTTGCGTTTGTGGCAAATATTTCTAACGTAGACCGTCTCTATGGAACTACGAGAGCGGGTTCCATGGCAGTAAAGATCACCCAGATACTGCGGGACGCTAACGTGTTGATAAATGCGTCTGTTCTAACGTTGTCCGTTTTGTCGATGGGACAGTTACGATTTCCGCAAAACAGAGTTATCTTGTTAACATCCAAGCAGCAATGCACTAGCTTTTCAGCAGATCGGTAATAGCTTTCAAGCGACCAGAGTACATAGCAATTATTATTATTATTCTTCTATGCCACTGAGCTTATTTTTATTTTTAGTACAGCAACGCCACATGTCTTCAATCTGTGACTTCAATCCGTGACTAGTACTCTAGACCACGCCGTCGTCTATAGACTACTCGTAAATACATGATTATGAAATACTATTGCGCTTTATTCTAGAAAAGATCAATGCAAGAGATTAGTGTGCATGCGTCAAGGCATCTTGTTATATATAGAACGGCTGCGGTAACACTGTGCGTACAGACTATCGACTATGCGCACATAGTGTGACTTTAATACTATCGGATCCAAATAGGAATGGGCCATGCTTACCGGATAGAGTTGAATACCACCGAGTTTGGCGTCATATCGGACCGTGCTGTGGAACAAGGAAACATACGCTAATGTGGTAATCAGTATTCAGATAAGAGGAAAGAACAATGCAGGAGGACGCTTACAATCATCATTGAGAATTGTGATTTCACACATTAGGGCAATATGAATGAGAAAGTTCCAGCGAAACAAAATGCCGCACGACAGCTGGAATTTTCCGTCTCTCCGTTTTTATTGCGTTTCCTAGTTGTCAAAAAGTAGTTGTACAAAGCTTAGAACTTTCCACAAAACAATAAATATATGCGACTAGACTGAATGAATGTGGTAGGTTCAATTCAAGAAAATATGATAACTGCCTATTTAACTCAAAATATTAATGATTTATTCTTACAATACAAGCGTTTTTTGTTATCAAGGGCGCTTGCGTTCCTTGATGACAAAAAAGCTTAGGTTTCTCTCGGCTATTGCCGATATTAGTTTAACATGTTAAATTAGCTCTTCTTTCATATACAGAGAGTGAACTCTAGAGGGTGACCTTCCTAAATAGGATACCTCTTTCTGGCATGGCTTTTCAAACATAAAGTAGAGCCTAGAGTAAATAAATGAATGTCTACCAACTCTTTATCTTATTAGACCCTCTACATAAATCCTAAATGGACTAATATATATTTTATTAAATGTAAGGCCAATGCTTAATTGTAGGCCTCATTTTGAACAACACAAATTGAATATAAACTTCTTTTTCCATCTCTACGATAAAAATGTTCAGGAAACCCGACACAAGAAAGACATAGACTAAGCTCTAAATTAGCCTCTTTGAGTAATATTTTTGTGGAATTTCTGGAGCAATATAACTGCGTTTCAGCTTACCGAACACAAATATTATGCAGTGCCCTTTTAAGACATAATAATTAACATACGTCACTGGCAGCCTGTATGACTGGTGTGGGACTCATAAACCCAGTAAATACGGATTTCCCTCACACCCCAAAGTCGGTATTAAATTAGCACTACTTCAAAGCCCTGGGAGTGATGTCTCTATTACTCGCCCCCACCTGTTTACATGCGGATAGGGAGGTACGATAGGGAGATTGTACCATTCCGAGTACCGTCCTGTGAGGCTGCATTGAAACCAAAAGCTTGGCTGGGTTCCTCACCGTCTCATCTTTATTGAACTCTCGTCTCGACCACCACTCCACAAGAGAAACTTGCTCAGACTTCTCCTGCCTGGCCGATTTCATAGCTGTTTTACGTGTCAAAATAGGGTCGAACAAGTCTATCGCCTCTCCCCATGTCTCCGCTGAAGTCATCATGTAGTCGACCACCTCCTTGATAAGTGATCGAGCCTGTACTTTTCGCTCCTCTGAGAGCATCACACCGCAGAATAGTCTGACTTGTAGCTCTTGAACTGACCGTGCTCGGTCAAAACCTGAGTGCTCAAGTAGGAACGTTCCCCGTGCCGGCAGTCTTAGAACGCCTTTGTGTTACATGGAAGGTTTGAATGTGCCGTCTTTTAAAAGACGCGTAGAGAAATTCCGTCTCTAAAAGACACGTAGAGAAATTCGTGCCAGTCCCGGGTGCTGGTTAGCGAATATTTGCACGATTTCTGACGATACCTCATCTGGGCCTGGTTGGGGCGAGACGCTCGGCGGCTCGCAGTATTTCCTTCTCCGTGACTGAAGGGATGGAGTTGGAATCGACTAAGATCTCTTTGAGAGCCCGCGCTGCCTGACGCGGAAATAAAGCGGCAACTAGTTCAAGCGCCGTGCCAAGTGAAAGGGGGAAGGCAAGCAACGGAGTTTGCTCGTGACAACCCGATACGGAAGGCCCCGCGGATCGAACTCTACCGCTTCCACCAGGGTGAATCTAAGCGCACGCCGTTCTTCTCTGTAGTTGCGCATGAGCTCGAAAACCTGTTTCTCTGCTGCAATAAGTGATTGTTCGAGGTTTTCGCGGCGCCGCCAGCGTGCAATCCACGAACGCGCTTGAGTTATCACCCGGTTGGTCTTTATACAGTGTCTTTTCGACCGCCCGGGGCATCACGGCTTGGGAAGAGCGTGAACTGCGACCCACGTGGGGGGACCCGCCTGGAGAGCGTATAATAGCGTGGTTTTGTCCAGACATTGGGCACTGGAGGTAAGGCAGTTCTCGCGTTTCTGTAGACTCTTAATAAGTGTGCGCTTGTGTAGGCAACGAATCTGCCAGGTGCGACGGAAGGAGGTGGGTAGCCGGAGTTCTGTGTCGCCGAGGTACGCTTTATGCAATGTAACGGTGGTCGCTGAATGTTTCCTTGTCATCGAAGAAATATATACATGGCAAGGAGTTAGTGCGGGAGAGTTTTCAACCATGTTCCATTCCAGTCAGCGTCTTCGTTGTTTACGGGAAGCGCAGTAGTGCCACGGTGCGCGTTGCGACCCCAGCGGAGGGCAGGCTGAACGCGCATTTGTTGAGATGCCGCCAGTGGCACGCCTGTGGATGTAGCCTGTGCCTCGCTATCCATGTAGGCGCCAGGAGCCTTGTCGTTCAGTGCGCTAATGGGCTGCGCACAAGCGCGCTCTCAACGCTCCTGGCGCTCCTGAAACACCTGCGCGCAATAAGAGGAGAACCATGCTGTTCGCTCGGTGACCGTCTATATCGCAAGTGATGCAATGAGCAATTGGGGTATCGCAGTGCCGGTAAGTGTGTTTAGTCGACCCGCATCGACGCCATACTTTAACATTAAAGAGAAACCTTGCAGCGCGATGACCCGGCCGCTGGCAACGATAGCAGATCGGCAGGCGCAGCCACGCATAGGAACAACATGTTTTGTCCCCGATCCGGGCCGTACGGTGGGTCCGTAGCTGATGCAAATTGCGGCCGGTGCGAATCAACGCGTACCAGCAGCCAGAATTCCGGCCTTGGCAGGGTTTCGAAACCTTAATGCGCTTGTGCGACGGAGCAGCGCAGTGTCCTAAGCAAGGTCTCAGTAAGCAGCGGATTTATTTTCCATAAGGCAGTTTCTTGCAGACGATCTGCAGATCGGCTGTCTGTCGTGCACCCAATAGCGGCTTCGATTCACCTCGGCCATCTCACCACCTGCTCCGGAAGCTTTCCCATTAAGGCGGATACTAAGTGCCCTTAGGTGCTTTTTACCACCCACACGGCCCCATCGGGGGCTTTGTTTCCGACATGATGCCGGGTCAATCACAACGAGTTGGCCAAAGTCTTGCCCGTCCTTACCTGGACTCGTACTGAGGCCCGGGGGGGAAGGGGGCAATCTCACCTTCGACAAAACCCAGATCCTAACAGACCATTGCGACTTCCAGTCTTACTTCTTCACCTCTACTTCGCGCTTCTTATGAATACACCAACGTTTAAATTACGGGACCTCTGCAAACAAATTACAGAATTGCTCTTATACTGAAACACCATAGCTGAAGCTTTTAACGGTATTTTGCAGAAAATAAACGAGCGCCAACCACTTAAGGCCTATCCGTGGCTCTCGGGGAACACATCCGTCAGGAGTAGGGAGCTTCTCTGAAGTGGTGACCGTGTGTGCAGCCGCATATACTAGTCAGTTTTATAATTAAAAAAAAGCGCTATATGTATAATGTTTGACAAATACTTACAGGCATTCTTGCTGACAGCTGCCCGCACAAGCTGACATCCGGGCCGTTCCTTCTGTAGTCTGCACAGCAGCCGTGCACGCATCTATGCGTTAATTGCATCACAACAGTGGCGGCGCAGTACAGTGGCAAAGCAAAACATCTCAGGTCGATTACAGATAATACTTTTCATTAATATGCGCTGTTCCAATCTCATATGAAAATAATTATTAGATATTACAACAACGAAAGTGAAGATTCGTGATCTACATATTTTATTGGATATGGTCGGGCCAGCGTGATAGCGACATCAAGTAGATTAGCGGTAGCTATAATAACGATACAAAACTGGAGGGTTCTCAAACTTCTAGTTCGAAGGGAAACCTCCAGAGGCTGTCGGAGCAGCGGTAAAGTAGGCATCGGTGAATTTTCTCGCATTTAAAACCTGCTTCCAATCTCGGAATTCCATTTCGTTAGCTTTGTTATAAGACTATAACGTATACATTTATATATGTTAAAGTAACATCAGTAAAAAGTAAAAACCAGAGTTCGAGTTCAACGCATATATTTATATAGTATCTTCGCAAAATAGTCTGGCATACTTAATATAACGTAAAAACAAGGGTTTAATCCCTAGAACTCAGTCAATGCTACCGTTACGTTTTGCCCCCGAAACCCTCAAACTTAATTGTCCCGTCGGTCGCGTGTCTTGTGGCATCATCTTTTTAAGACCAGAGTTCACTCGTGTCGATTCCAAAAGATAGTTGAGGATCATGCTTTCAATAACGCTCGATTTATCCATGAGAAAAAAAGGGCTTCCTGGTGTTGAAAAATGTTCGGTCTTCGGCTGCGCCCGCCTGGAAGACTGCGGCTGACCATGAAATGTACTAAGGAGTCAGCCACGGCATCCCAGATGAGTGGTTTGCCAGTCTCGAACGTTTGAGTTAGATCAAAGCGTATAATATAGCAGAACATATAGTGGGGGTTACAGGTATACACGGGTAGACTTTATGTCAGGCTCTGTCACAGGAGCAACTGTGTTCGCGAATTAAAGGTCCCTAAGCATAAGCACACTCCGATTGTCTCGAAAGATTGATTTAATAGGGCGAATCGGATTACCGGCTTTTTTGGCCGGCAAGGCCCAATGCGATGGGAAGCAGGGGTATCCCGGCTGTGGATATTGATTGCTAGAACTTAAGAGATAACGGACCCTTTTACCGGCGGTACACATTGAAGACACTACTGCTGGATCTGCTGTCAAGGCGTTAGGGATACTTAGTCTACGTTTAGAAATGGGCAGTAGAGTTTGCCTACCTTTAGGCTCTGGAAGGGCCAGGTTAAATAACACCGATAGAGAATCGAGATATTGGTCTCTGAGCGGTCAAGGCACTCTTATCTTCAAACCAATCGATGCCTCGTAGTCAGTAAGTTTTTTTGGAAAACAAGCCCGTGATCTACAACCAGTTCAGGTTTGCATGGTGCAAACATCAAATTTTTAACCCAGTTTAAGGGCTGACTTCCAAGCAGAAGTAGGCCTCCTAGAAACTTTAGGAATGCCCTGTGAATGAATCACTAGATACTTCGGAAGCATATATAATATATTCTCGATTAACAGGAATTGCCTCGTGGCAGAAATCTCACACATTTTGGTATGCAAGAGTGAGCCATCATTGCCAGTAGATACAAGTAGTCTGCAGATGTCTCGAGCTATCATCCTTAGCTCACCCCCAGTGCGCAAGTATACGCAAAGCAGCCGATATTCAGGCGTACCACTCTACAACCAACTCTTTAATCAACAAACAGAAGAGCGGTGCACCAAAACTTAGATGTAAAGGAGATCTCGGCAAACAACAGCTGCAAAGAATAATTGTAAACTTTTTTGTGTTCCACGTAATAATATGGGCCAGGCACGTAATCTGTGATTATTGCCTCAAGTAGATAATTCTGACGGAAACTGTTAAATGCGTATTGGAAGTCCAGTCCAACGATCACAGCATCAGCTTTATGGGATTAAAGGAATATCGTGCAGCGACTTTGGTGCCGCTCCTGGTGGCAAAACCAAGTTGGTGATCGGTTAAAGCGTCAGTAATATTAGCTGAGTAGCATGCGATGTTTGACGGGACACGGCGTAAGAACGTCCGTAAGTCTCCTAGCTACTCATGTAGCCAAATCCTGTTCAATGTTTTGGTCCATTCTTCTATCACGGGTGTTGTGGCTGGCTCGGGCTGATAAGTCCTCCAGTCAAAAGTCACTTGTAGAGTCCCGCATTTTATTACGATGATGTTCGAAAACGAGTGTGGGACGATTTTATTCTGAGTAAGGCGAGGAACTACAGGAACAAATGGTAGTAAAAAGATCTATGGCGGGATGTCGTTGACATTAGCAACGTTGCTAGAAATTAGGGCGAGGCAATTCAGTACCGCTAACCGCTTTGGTTAGTACCGCCTTGAGACACATCTGCTTATGAAACTCACGTAACACTTGCGCGGATGCACATGTTGCGTAGTCGTTGTAAGACGTTGTTCCGACTGTTGTGTCGTAATTTCACCCAGCCGAAGCAAAGCTAATGGGGGGCTGCAATACTCACAAGGTAGCGCAAATAGTTTTGGCTAGCCTGGTCTAGGCTGGCCATCCTTGAGACGTTATTCCGCAACGATAAGAGGTTCTCCAGTGGGGTCTGTCTGAAGCGCTTCCAGGGATGACATCCGCCTCGCACGTTTGTGCGCCTGTGTATGGACGAGTGGAAGTGGAAGTGCCACCAAACGGCGGGCGTCAAACGACATGCACTTTTTAAAAAAGATTTTCCATAAGTCAATTGCCCGTGTACGGTTTGTTGTGTCATGGCTAATTTTAATCCACTCCGGTAATTACCTTGTCTAAATTGGAAACCATGCAAACCAATTTAAGAGTAGCCGGTCCTTGGTCTCGAACCCAGTCCTCCCGAATGCAAGGCAAAGGCTTTGCCACTAAGCCATCTTGCTCGGTTAGCGTGATGCTCACTGATTGCCTCCTCTCTGGCCACAGGTTTACGTTGGGCGCCATACTTCAATCGTACATGTACTTCTGGAGATCATGTACGAAGCAAACATGTACAGCGTGGGTGTGCCTACACAGCGCCATGAATCCGGAGTCGCGGAGTTGAAGGTCGCGATTCGGTCATGTGTCTGCTTCGTGCGGAAAACGATAAATCGATACACTCCTCAAGAAAATCTGTATATATTCTTCCGAAATTTCAGCAGAGCATTTTTACCGCCTGAATTTCGCGTCTCTAGACAGAAAATAGGCACTGACAGCCAGCAGTTAGAACAACGTTTCCGCCTTGATTCTTATTCATTGCGCCTTGATTCTTATTAATCTCCTGAGGCGATAATAATCAAGAAAGGTAGGTCCAAAGAATATGAGCTTCTTCAAGAAGTTCGAACCTCAATTCATCTAGTTTTGTCAATGCTGACCGCAGCTTGTGAACGTGAGATTTGCCCTAGTGACACAGGACTTTTTCTGCAAAGCCGGTCGTTTTTCAATGAGTTCTTGCTGCAGGTGATTCTACAGTGCATTCTTTTATTCTCCTGTTATCGTCATACCGCTCTCCTGGTAGTCGACTAGAATTATTCGAGGTTGGTTCCAAAAACCACCATGGCCAATATCTTTCCGATCGATGCCGTGTCCGCATTTTCATTGAAGGCGTTTTACCGGACGCACACCATTGGCGAGAGATGCTTCTTAGATCTTGGCAATAGTGTACTGACAGACCCAACTTTCATCAACGATCACGATTCTGCATCAAAATCTGAAGGATTTTTCGACGATCGAAAACTTCGCTGAGAAGCAGAAACACGCGCGTCTTTTTGTCCTTGGTTGAGCAAACCCGGCGCCCATTTGAGCTCTGAGCTCTTCATCTTTGAGTCATCGTCCAGGCTAGATCGCACAGTACACAAATGAATCCCCAACTACCTCCTTAATGTTCACTCGTCCATCTGCGGCAAAGATGTTGAGCACCTTTTCTACATTTGCCTCATCAGTAGCACTGCATGGGCCCAAAATCAATTTTTGGGCGCACTGAAGGGCGTCGCTCATCCTTAGTGCTCGCGCCTCTTTTTCAACGCATTACATCAGAACTTGCAAGATGAGAGGAGATCCGGTGAGGTGGACTGCTGTACTTATTTATAATTTACCCAACCTGGGTGTTAAAAAACCATAATAATTACATCACTTGGAAACAGTGGCCAGACATGGCGCAGAGCCATCGTGAACCTCGTCTAACTTCGTTTTTACTTAGAACGCATTCCAACATTTTGAAAGAATGCTTGAAAACTGCACCAAGCTCTTGTTTGTTTTATTTTCTAATGTTACACTTATATTTTGCACGGAAAGAGTTGCTCTTGCCATTAGCCGTGATAGCAATCAAATTCCAATGAACCCTTTTTAAGATTTTTTGGAACTAATATATATATATATATATATATATATATATATATATATATATTAGTATATTGTGCAAGTTCTAATTATATAAATGAATATCAATTCTCTATGTTTAGTTACGTGTGTTATCGTGTACCTTGTGTGGTGACCAACTCGCACATGGGGCTCGGCTGATAATGCTGAAACTCGTACAGGCTTCGCACGCAGCCACAGAGCGATACCTCCGTTTCCATATGACATTTCTGCTCGCAACTCTACTTCAAATGCAAGAACGGGAAACAGCGCCACATATTTTAGAACAGAATGAGCAGAAGTAAAGCTTAGCAAAAGAGTGAGAAATTTATTTCGTGGTTTGAATAGGTAGTCACAAGAAGTACGTGTATCATAGCGTGCATTCGATTTCGACAATATATAGTTAAAAATACTCACGGAAAAAAGTTGGATTGGACTTAGATCGGACGTGGCCAAACAAATAGAAAACAGATATCTTGATAAGGAGCTGGTGTGCAATTTTCCATTAATTATGATCCAAGCTTAGTTTAGCTCATAAAGGACTAAATCCTATTTTGAAATGCTATTGACTATTAAAACGCTATCTAGAGGAATCCACGGGTACCATATGCCTGTCCCACGGGAAATTGATAAAGCTTAGCAAATACAGCCGGGTCCAATTGGTTACCTTTAAAGTATGCTCTCTCGTTTTTTCTACGGACTTAGTTGCATTCTCCGATCATAAAAGTTGTTCCCTACTTCAAATCTCCAAATAAAAAACTAGCCTTGCATCTGACAACAATTATCCAATATTTTTGTACTGTTTTTTTCAAATTGTTTGCATTGTTTTTAGCCAGGCATCTGAGACCAAATAATATATATATGTAAATATAAAGTTGGTCTCAGAAGCCTGGCTAAAACAACGCGAACAGTTTGGAAAACAGACAAAATATATGAAAAAAAAAAAATATATATATATATATATCATTATCGTTATTATAACATATATATATATATATATATATATATATATATATATATATATGACGATGCTGTACACAACTCACGACTTAGCACGCCAGTCCACAGGAGAGGCTCGAAAACTAAAGCTGAGAAATACTATTCATCTCTACATTTTTACATGCTCTACATCGCGGTACTACACAATACAGAACGGCACCTCTGTTACCACTCAAATTACTTTTTAAATTTAATCGCTTACTCGACTCCGTTCATCGTGGCTTTGCAAGTGCGCTTTGTACAGAGTAGGCTACTCTCTTCTGCCGCTTATACTTAAACAGCTAGATATCTACACATGTATAAGTTAGGGCAGCTAGATATCCACACACGAAATTGGTTTGGGCATTCGTTAGAGCGGCAGTCTTTTCAGGGGAAGGGTTGGTGATAAATTTAGTCAGTCAAATCCTGCATTGTCTGGGATGCCTTCAAAAGGGGTGGTTACCCTTCTTTGGTATACGATTGTTGTTAACGAGGAATCTAACCCCCTGTACACTGATGACTTAAAACTTCATTACCCCCCCCCCTCAGCTCAAGTGACCTCCATGCTGCTCTGCAATCGGCTATCGACGGCATTGCTCGGTGATCTTCTAAAAATTCTTGGCGACGGTGGTGTTCTGAGAATTCATTGTTCTATTGCCTACAAAGTCTCGTGCTAAAGCATAGCATACTTGATTTTTAGTTTAAATCAACTACATCGTCTTACCCATTCTTACAAATGCCCAGGTAACCCAGACACATACGTTACGCATGATCTTAAGTTTAGCCACCGCATTGCAAAGGTTATGGAGGCAGCATTGTCTTTTGTAAACACAACTTTCGGTTTTGATTGATAGAGCCCCCACCTTGGCTGATAAAGCCAGGCTTTGAGCCGTAAGTAGTCAAGGGGCTGGAGCTTGGTTGCATGCCCTACCCTGTTCACTAATAGGGACTCTTTTGGTTGACGAGACGACACGCATTAGCATAGGGCTGCGGCTTGGTGTTGACCTAGTCGTTCCTCACCGGTGTCGTTGTGGTTACCTTGTAGACGCGTCGGCTCATCATGGCTTGTCATGCGCCTTAAGCGCAGGCCAAATAGCATGCCACTCGGCTCTAAATGACACTTTCAGTCGAGCATTGAGGTCTACTGGCTTTCAGTGTACACTAGAAACTCCGGGCCTATCCAGAGACGATGGAAAATGGCCTGACGGTCTTACCCTAACCCCCTTTGTGCGTGGCCGCATGCTTGTTTGGGACGCAACTGTAACCGACTTACCAAGCCCCTTCGATGGTCGGTGCAGGGGCGGACCAGGCAGGTCATGCGTCCAGGTTAGCAGAGGCTAACAAATGTAGAAAATACTCTGGCGTTGGTTATTCGCACCAATTTTGCCCGTTGCTTTTGAAACAGGAAGGTCCAGGACCGCTTACACTGAAGTTGACTCAGCGCGTAGGCAGAAGCCTTAACCTTTCCACGGGAGACTCAAGAGCATCGTGTTTTTGCGTCAGAGACTGTCTCTCGTTATTCAACGAGGAAACGCAGCATCTGTTTGGGGCACATTGTTGAACTGGGCTAATCCTGGGTTAAAGAACCCGTGGCTACATGTTCACGCGGAGACAATTGTTCACTCCAAAGTGCTAACATAAAAAGTTATATAACAAGATCAATACAAATAATTTTTGATTTTTCATCCTAATGGCCCTTAATGTGTACATTCGCTTTTGCAAATCTCTAGTTATTCCCAAACCTACATACTTCCCCCGGTCTGAGAGCTCCACTTGCTTAAGTAGAGAAAATTGGTGAGAGCAGTGCAAGGCACGTTCTTGAGCCTTCAGTTAAAGTGCCCTCAGAGCCTGAAGGCTCGCGTTCTTCTTTGTACAGATTCACTGTTTTAGCTTAAAGAGCTGGCGAGCCACTACATTGAAGGCCACTACACCCGTTTTGAGCACATCCGCCAACACCAAGAAGAACCCCGCCAACATCAAAATTACTGCAGACTAGTTTTTGACGAGTAAAATATGATCATTTTAAATATATATATATATATATATATATATATATATATATATATAATATAAATATAAATATATATTTTATATTATATATATATATATATAATATATATATAATCTATTATATATATATATATATATATACATATATATATATATACACAGGGTTTCCAAGAGCGTTCTCGAGAGCGATATAAGAAATTGTAGAGCTTGTTAAGGCAAATGTTTTTTCTAATGAAACATAGTCTCTGAGACGTTTTGTTTCGGAGTGAGAGCAAAACTAGTACAATTTGTGACACTGGTGTTTTTGCCCGACAACCAGTATCTTTTCTGCCGAAACTAAGTATACCGTCGTGTTTGTAAGAAAATTATGCTTTCTCTAATGAATATATAACGCTTGCCAGAAATTACGACATGGCCGTTTAAACAGAATTTAAAAAAAATAGTTTTTTTATTGGCTTTTACTCCAATACGTAAAAATCAATACCTTACGACCACTCACAGCGCTCAAAACGAACACATTCAGACAGACGCACATTTCATGACAATCATTTTGGGACCAAACTTATAGCAATGCGAGCTGTAGTCCCGGCTTAATTTAGATTTTTCGGCGGGATGTTCAGATTAAGTGCATGTAAAATGGCTGTGTGGCGACGTTCACTACCGCCGGCGTGTCGCGCGTCGCCACACAGTCAATTTACATGCACTTAATTAACTCGTTTTGCATGCACACTCATGAAATGTGCGTCTGCCTGAATGTGTTCGTTTTGAGCGTTGTGAGTGGTCGTAGGGTATTGATTTTGAGATATTTGGTGTAAAAGCTATTAAAAGAACTCCTTGTTTTGCGAATTCTGTTTTGAACGGCCATGTTGCATCTTCTGGCCGGCAGTAGATGTCCTTCGCAGGAAGCAGGATTTTTCACAAATACGACGGTGTGCTTAGTTTCTGTAGAGTAGGATTGGTTGTCTCGCAATTGCACATTTTGTGCTCCTAGGTCGGGCAAACACCAGTGTCACAAATTGGAGTAATTTCACTCTCACCTCGAAACAAAACTTCTCAGAGACCATGTTCCATTGGAAAAAAGATTTGCCATGACGAGCTTTACAATTCCTTATATCGGTCCCGGAAACGTTCTGGGAAACCCTGTACATATACTGATTATGCGTAAAAAGGCCTGAACTAGAGTGTTGTCTTGCAACCTCAGGTTAAGTAAAGATTCCATTGGCCCAGCTTAAGACTAAGTTTCTCTAAGTGAGCCGAGAGGGTTAAACACTCGATTCTTCTAAACAGGTAGTTCAGCCTCTATGCGGATAAGCATGAACGTAGAAGGTACAACCCCCCCCCCCCCCCAATGAGCACCCATCTAGGGAAGGTTATTAAAATCTACCTTAAACTTTTTTCTTCATGGTTTGGTTGTCAAATCTAGGTGGCGAAAGGACAGAAACACTCCAAGGAGATCCGGGTCGTGGCAGGCAATCCAGCAGTAGGTTTTAGATAGCGGACATATCAGCTGTATCTGATCGGATTATATGAACTTCGCACTTGATTAGGTTGACCTTCAAACAACTGCATGTAAAACTCAGTACCCTCTCTGGGTTCTCGCGGACCGTGCTGATTTTACCTCCGATGGCTCCGTCGCCCCAATACTAAAAGTTAACTGGACTTACGAGCTCTTGTCGCAGAGTGACACTCCCATTAACCGACGACGCTTCAGTAAATAGGGTGCAGGCGCTGTCAGGGGGCGTTCATAGATGCATCCGGGCGGGCGGAACAAACCTGAGGGGTCAGTGGCTACCATATGTGTATATATATATATATATATATTCTGGATTTCATCAGGAGCCCTCTAGATAGAATACTGGCAGGTAGCTGGGCGACTTAATTGCGGCGTTCCCCGGCAGTTGACACATTTGTGCGGGCTCAAACAGTTGGCAGCTAGGTGGCCCCCTTTGCCGCAGCTACGACAGGTCTTAGAGGGTGAACATTTCACCGCAATATGGCCTACCCTGGAGCAGTTCAGGCAGACCTTTGGATAGTCAGGTTCTAGGACCACTGCCTACGAGCGATAGCCCAAGAACACCAAGAAGCTGGTGGTTGATGGTCTAAAGTTAAAATGACTTTTGGCAGAGGCTTCTCTTGGTCCCCCAAAAAAATTGACTGCCTTCGGGCACCTGTGACGCCCAAGAAGTGTGAAGGCTCCATCACAATCTTTTTTTCCGTAACAAGATGCAGAAACCTTGAATCATGGCCTTGAACGAGGCCAAGCCCAGGCAAGAGACTGTCACTGGGATATTACCTACGCATTCTAGGCGTGAGAACTTCTGAGCCACGTCGGTGGAGGGTCGCCGACGTCAATAATGATGTTGTTTGTTCTCTCTCTTTCTCTATCGTCTGAGATATGACTGGTCTTAGCTAGGGTAGGAACTCTGTATGCATTAATATACCTTTGCAAATTCTTCTTAATATCACAATAGCTCCTGCTCGAGCTAAGGCCAGGTATAATTCAGACAATGTAGAATTTTCTCCCAAATGCGCCGCCTGGCTCGTTCAACTAAGTAATGCGTTCTTTTACAATTGTGCATTTTATAAACTTATGTCACTTAGCCTACTTAAAATCGCAGCTTAGAAAAAATTCTTAAAATCATTTTACTTATATACGAAGCGTTTCCGCTTCTCTTTTCATCGGCAAATATGATTTTCCCAGTGAGCTTGACCATACCGCAGAGTTTTAGACACAAGGTTATCCGGATACCTTGTATATATACGAGTATAATATGTGCATACCAAACAAAAATGTTGCGTATCGTCGTAGCGATTAGTGGGTAAGTACAAGTGTGTTTTCTAAAATAGCTAAGTAACAACAAATGATAAGAAATGCGTTTCAACGAAAGACTAAGCGTCATGATGGGCTACTTAGAGGCTACTAAAAATCAAAACGGAGCAGAAGGAGTGCCAAAGTGCGAGTGCTAAATACAGTGTCAAAGTGTGATGCAGATGTTTGTTATCCTACCGTTCGGGTCATGAATCCTTTAAATATTGAACTGATTCCAAACTTCTCTGGATAGTCCCAGCATTTCGTGGTATAGGGATCCGGGAGGCGTTGCCACATTTGCTGAGACAGAGAGTAGTCGCGGAACCTACACGCAGAATGACAAATAATAAATATCAAGGATAGAATATTTAAGCGCCATCTATGTTTATTCATCATATTTATTCACTCATGTTGAATAGCATATCAACGACATATAACAGATAAAATAGGTAAAAGAATCTTAGTATTATAACAACAACATAACAACTCTCGAAGTGATACGAGTATAAGTTAAGATTAAAAGCCCTCATAAGCGGGCTAATTTATTCAATGATTGCACAAAAGGAGCATTCTGCAGCATGATATCTAGTGCAGACTTCCCCGCAACGGTTACAACACACACACACAGTTGTCATACTCGTCATGATACTCAGACCGTCTACATAGGGAGTGGTGGAAACTATGCACAGCGTATCGTGTTATCACATGTCTATGAGTACGGTCTGGTCCCTTTCACTCGGCGTTTCTCATTGCGCCGGTGTTGAAAAAAATCCGGATCGAGTTCGGCCATTTTTACTTCCTATCTTTTAATGCATTCGTCAAAAGCCGCGGTGCGGGGGAGGTTAAAACGACGCCTCAAATCTTCCGTGAAAAGCGGACAATCCGCGAGTAAATAAACGAGTCGGTTGCGCGTTGACGTGTGGAGTCCTAGGGTCCGTTTGAGAAAGGCTGCTTCTACTGGGTTTAGTGATCCAGGTTTCTCACAGTCAGATGCTCCCATACTAGGTCATTAACGTATGTGGCGACAGGAGCAACTTTCAAGTCGAAGAGGCGGATGGCCGTGGCGAGGGATAGACGCTGTGGGCGTTTGATAGACGTTGCCGCTGTCAGGGCCTTCCTACATCGCTCCATAACGTGTCCTGAAACCCCTGCCCCGTCGTCCAGCCGTGTTAGCCCCAAATAAGAAGAGTTGTTTACATGGGAAAGAGGGTAGCTTCCAGTGTGAAGAATATCGTCTCGTGCAATTCTGCCCCTCTTCGGAATTTAAGTGCTTCCGTTTTAGCAAGGTAGATTCGAATCGCAATCTATGTTTATCCGGGCGTTGTACAGTACAGTTCAACCTCTCGTCATCATCGGTAACTTTATATTGTGTTTGCAGGTCACTACGTTCAGCTACGTTCGTAAGCGTTCACCTGTAGTAATTTAGTCGTAGAGTATCGCGATAACATAAATGGTGGACGCTCTAGGTCAAAAACTCCAATATTCAGCTGAGATTCTTTGTCCAGCTGAGACAATCTTGTGATAAGGTGCATATTCGTCCACCCACGGTAATAGTATTAAATTGTTGTAACGGTTCTCTTTGCCATGAAATAGCTAGAATACATTCCCTGAGCCTGGATATAAGTACTATAGTCGTAAATAGAGGCCTTCTCTCTTACTAGTTTGAGTAATTTTTTTGCTTAAATTAGTTAGAGAAGCAAGTTACGCTACTTAAAGCCTATATACATTTTATTTTATTTATCAAATTATAATACAATCCTGTGTAAGTGAACGTGTTAGCTTTTAGCCTAGAATGCCTCTGGTCTAAACAATTCGGCAAGCGATATCAAAATTGAGATCGCGATGCCCCGATGGACGTCAACGGAAAGTCTCTGGCGTAAAATTGTGCGGCCTATATATATATATATATATATATATATATATATATATATATATACATATATATAGTTTTTATTCTATTGACTATCATATGTTATTGCCTAGCCGAATATAGGTTCACAGTCACCTGTCCTCGAGCCATCGTAGCCATGTAGAGCGCCTCTGGAGTATAGACTCCACTCGTGTGGAACAGGATAGGGTAGAACTCCATGTCCATTGTGTTCATGGTCTCTGAAGTATTCCACGTGGCCTCCAGATAGAGCTCTGTTAAATGAATACAGCATTCTTCAACTACTTAGATGGGACTCTCCCCGATTCGTGTGTATATTTGAGTATGTGTGATCCCTCTCGAAATTAGATCATAAGTAATTACCTCAGATGATCAGGACATACGTTTTTCATGAGGATATATTTAAGACTATGTTCGTAAATGTTACGCTTTTATATTTTCGCAACAAGTCCATGTGTAAAATTTCGAATAATCAAGTGCGCTTCTTTTCCCTATTGCGTTACATCACCTTCTGATATGTTCGAACACGAGAAACAGATGCCTGGAGCATTCGGAATCAAACCTGCAATCAAGCCCGCACACCACAGGCACGAAAGAATTGCACCTAACTAGAAGCTATGCAGGCTACGCCGACATGCTCCAATAAGGCCTTTTTGATAGGAAACGTCTCGAGTGTTGTGTCCTGCCCAGCAATACTTAATCTTTCCGCTTATCCGGGACGACTTAAACCTTTTGAATTAGGCCCTTAGCCCCACACACAAAGTATCACGTCGTTCAAATCAGAACTTAATTCATTTCTTAACGAACTAAAGCTGGCCCGGTTACTGTTAACTTCGTCTGTTTTTTTTATGCTATCTTTTGCTGGCTTATTCTCGTTTTTTTTTCTCTTTTGTTCGTCGTTTTTTGTCGTCGCCGCCTCTCTTTTTTCCTCTATCATTGCTCTATTCTTGCTATTTCCGTCTTATCTCTATTTTGCCACCGTGCGCACACGTAGTACTCAGATGCCGACAGACGATACTCGGTTGTTGACAAAGAGACTCACCATAAGAGTACGTGGTGTTACACTTGTGGAAAGGCATGATCTCGGTCGAGGTACCGCCGAAGATCTAGTGTGTAGCAGGCCATAAACGGCGACCGAAAGTGAGATGGCGCATGCTGGAACGAAAGTCAGTTGCAGCAAAGAAACGTGGCGCGGCCTATTAGCAGAGTCAGGCCAGCAGCGAACCTATCAACGTGCTCGTTGACGATCTCTTGTTGTGCGGGTAGAGTTCAAGACGCCCACAGAAGAACATTGCCACAGCCACAAGGCACATATCCATTACCACCATGTGACACCATGAGCGCTACTTCTGACGTCGAACGTCTAATTCGTCAACGCGGCATTGGTTTCTACATAGTGGTAACCACGAATAGACGCATAGCATCATTTAGGACATTTAGTCAGCAATCATGCAAGCAAAACACAAGAAGTAAACCAGCAGAACAGAAGGATCTAAAAGGTGTGATAGCGTGGAGCTATGTCAGAGGGCCAGAGGGTAATGGCTCTCTCGCCTATGTCAGAGGGTATGAACAGTGCGGCCAGTTGTATCAGTTCGTAAAAATTCGTCTCACATGTTGCGCCTAGGCTTTGCGTCAAATGTTCAACATTTGTACACTCCAGATGAGCGTCAAACGGTCTCAGGCGGCTACACTAGAGAACCGACGTGAAGTTTCTGTGCCCAGTAGCGTGGTAGGTGCATTCGCCTGCGCCTCGTGACCGGAGGAGACACATAGGTGCGCGGGTTCGAGCCCCCACCGGTTGAACCGCATTGTATTATGGGGGTCCGTCTAGGAAGCAATGCGAAAACAGTCCCGTAAACGTAATCTTGGCTGAGGGTCAGCCCGAGAGTTTAAGGCTAAGTTTCTTTGCAACATTCACTATACGTTATCAGAGAAAACAAATTGCTCTACAAGATCTCGTATATTGAGCTTAAGATGGTTAAGGTAGTTTTTATACTTGCCAAACAGAAACGATGATGTATCGTTGTGGAAACGAACGGGCAGACGTAGGTCCGACAGATGCTGGAGTTGCAGTCGGTATATATGGTCTCGTGCAAATTTGTTCGTGGGTACGCAACAGGCGTTGCACTCACAAAAATGGCTTTTAAAAACAAAATGATCAAAATCAGCGTTGGCCACAGCTGTGAGCTAACTATAACTGCTGGTGAATTACCGCGGATTTTCGTAGCGCAGAAAAAACACTAGACTTAGGCCGAATCGGTAACAAAAAACACGAACATGCAATGTGAGTTGGCCATAGTTAAAGTATGTACTTACCGCACTCATACAGTCGAACGTTGGGCAGTGTCGTCCTTGGAGTCATCTGACAGGAAAACAGCCTATCCGGTGGTTTTATACCAGCTTCGCGGTATTTGGGCCTAAAACTGTGCCGGAAATTTCACCCACATATACTGCAATACATGTATATGGTCATACATTATCTACAGTTTTACACGTCGTCTGCTCATATTTCCAGTCTCTAGGTTTGGCTGTTGGCTTATTGTTGTCATTGCTGTAATTACTTGTTGTTTGTTGTTGTTGCTGTGTTGCTGTTGTTGTTGTTGTTGTTGTTGTTGTTGCTGTTGTTGCTGCTGTTGCTGTGTTGCTGCTGTTGTTGTTATTGTTATTGTAATTGCCGTCCGCCTACACGTTGATTTCTTTTGCGATCATTTCTGTTATGGTGTTGCTCACAGGCGTTCACTATATTAATTGTGAGAGTGTGTGAGAGAGAGAGAGAGAGCGAGCGAGAGAGAGGAGTACGGATGATTACACTTGTCTTGTCGTAGCAATCTAGGTCATTGTACTCAAAGCAAGTCTGTTAGAAACCTGTAGTACGATAGAAACAAATGTTTAGAATGTTTAGCCGCATACCCGGCACCAGCAGTAGCGTAAAAATGCATTGTATTAGCAGGCATTATGTAGCAGGCAAATAACTTGCTACAGCTCATGCAATATGGCCCTCTATGAGGCCCCACTCATCGAAACCACGTTGTGTCGCCGTGAGGCATAT